>JAPKLW010000379.1:0-33125 GCA_026898455.1 Plectranthus barbatus | reverse complement strand
TAATTTTTGATCCGATCCGATAATCCGACACGAATCCGCACGATAATAATGGATACAGATTGAGGCTTATCGGATATGGATCCTTATCGGATCGACACGATAAGGATACGAAAATTTCGGATCGGATTCGGATCTCCGCTAATAAATTAATAAAAATTATTTATTTTTTAAATATAATAATTAATTAATTATTTTGATATATTAGTTTAGATTTAGAGTTCTTTCAAAAATTCAAATCTCTTAGTTCTTCATTGTCCGTGTCCCATTCTTTTAATTCACCACCAAAAAATGTATTTATTTATCTATTTATTATATTTGTAATATTTATTTTCTTCTAGTATCAAGATTTAATAACTTTCTTTTCTTTTATTTTTTTCTCAACTTTAAGTTTTCAATTAAGTTGTATCAACCGATTAACTAGCTGGTGAGATCCTAAATTTAAATGTTGATGAAAGTATTGTAGATTCATCGGAATACTCATTCATTGTTTCAACTCTTGCAATTTTACCATAATAGATGAAAGATATTTATTATAATTTATTTTATTTGTTATAAATTTTAAAGTTTTAATTAATATTTCTCTCCGTCAAAATTGTAAGTGGAATATTGACGACTAAGGTGAATGATTGATCATTATTTAGAAATGAGCAAGTTTGACCACTAGTATTTGAATTTAAGATTTATCTATGTATCTTGGGATGTTTGATTGAGGATTTTAGTTTTAAATGAAGTTGCATTTTTATTTATTTATCCAACACAAGATATGAACAATCAAATATAAATAATTTGTATTATCTTATTAAATTTTTATTTGATTATAATTTTGTTTATTGAAATGGATTCTTATTGAATTAATTCAATTTGGATTCTTATCGGATTTTTATCGGATCGGATCCATAACGGATAATTCGGATTGGATACTTATCGGATCCTTAACGATACGGATCGGATTCGTGCGGATACGGATGTTAGCTTAACAGATCGGATACGTATACGAATTTTAATTTTTCTTAACGGATCGGATACGAATTTGACCTTAACGGATCGGGTTAATAACGGGTTAACACGATAAGGATCCGATCCACACGAATTACCACCTCTAATATGGAGTAATAATTTTGGTATTAATTTATCCTGAATAAATCCGTGAAAATATGTGATGTGGCATTGTAGGGTAGAGAGGGGGTGGTGTTATTGACACCGTTCAAACCTACTTTACTGTCGAAAGTAGATTTTTGACAAGGCCGAGAATGGTAGGACGGTCTCATCACACTTTTTTACTAAAATAATAATAATGAATTATTATTAAATAAGATTTTATTCAATTATTGAAGACCATCTTTCACTTCAATTTGACTCGGATAATTTGGGAATTATCAAAAGCTGTCACTTCAATTTGACTCGGATATTTTGTGCTCAGGGTGGTTGCAATGAGAATGAATTCTCAGGTTTGAACCCAAGTGGAGTGGGTTAATACCATTGTGAGGTTTGGGTTTTGAATGAGTTGGTAAAGCTGGGTTTCAATTTCAGAAGTTGGGTTTATATAATTTGGTGGGTCCATCTTGTCGGTCACCCAAGCCATATTCCTTTTTTTTTTTCATTTTAATTTGTTCATTCATTTTTATTTTTAAATATTACATTTTATTTTATTAATATAATATAATATTTTCATTTACTTAATTAATTAACATTGTAGGCCATTTTATAAATAAAAATCTATTTAATATATATATATATATAGGGAGCGGATCCAGTGAGAAAACTCTTAACGTGAGAAAGTGAGAAAGATGCTTGATTGCATTCACGACATTGTTTGATTGTATTCAGGTTGTTGCTTGATTGCAATGTTGCTTGATTGTGCTTTAGTTGTTGCTTGATTATTTTGTTGCTTGATTGCATTTTAGGTATTGCTTGATTTAATATCAACCATTGATTTTTTTAGATCTGATGGACATGATTCATTCTTTTTTCTCACATGGGAATTTTTTTTTACATGATCCATCATCTATATATATATATATATAAAAGTGGATTTATATGTGGGTCCATATTAAAATTATGTAGTGAGTTTATTATTGTAGGAATAGGTTTTAAAAGGTTGTTAGGTTTTAACTTTTGATGTGGCGATGTAAAAGTTGGGTGTGTGGGTTTATTGTTGCAACCACCCTCATATTTTGTTGTAATTAAATTCGTCTATATATACTGTCTATATGCCCTGAAATTAAGTAAAAAAAAAAGTGAAAACTAAAGCATTTTAATTTAAAAAAAAAACTAATTTCGAGTGAATTCAAACTAGATTTTATGGAATCTAGCCCAAAGTAGGGGTGTAAATGAACCAAACTGTTCGTGAGCTACTCGGATCTTGACTCGATAAAAGTTCGTTCGAGTTCGTTTAGTAAAGCTCGTTTATTAAACGAACCAAACTTGAGCATCATAGTATTCGACTCGTGAGCTCGTGAGCAGGCTCGTTAGCTAGAATTAGTAAGAAATATAAAATAATTACTTTTATAAAAATAATATTTTCATGATTTAAGAGTAACAATAATGAAAGATTTTTCTAATAATGAAAATTTTAAGAATTTGAACATGAATATGATATTAATTTTGGAATAAATAATTTTTTTCTTCAAAATAATAATGACAATTTAAAACATATTCTAAATGTAGAAAGTTCGTTTAGGCTCGATAAAGTTTATGAACATCAAAGTATTCAATAAAAAAGCTCGAAGCTCGACTCGAAACTAAATGAGTCAAACTTGAGCACAACACTACTCGACTCGACTCGGTTCGATTACACCCCTAGCCCAAAGTAAGATGAATCTGCTCCATTAATTTGATTGATATTTATATTGGTATTATATCACGATTACAATTTCAAGAATTTAGTTTTAATATTGAAAATAAATATATTTAATTAAGTTTTAATTTATATAATTATACGTAGTACTAATAGTTAAGGATGTGCGTGGTTCGTTTGAAGAGCGAAGTACCAACCAAACTAATAATTAGGGTTTGAAATTTTCATATACCAAACTAGACATAATTATTCCGAACTAAACAAGCTAAAACATATTAAAATGGTTTGGTTCGACCGATTTAAACAGTTTGAACGATTATTTGCCGTGGGAGTTGCAGAATAATGTATAGTAGGGTGTAAAATAGATTGTGTGGCCATTTACAGTTCTCATTTGATCCTATTGGAGTGAGTTAGTAGTTATGAAAACTTAGTTAGCCGAGCAAATTTAAGATCAAGTTCAATTATACTCCAACAACTAATGAGTCATTTGTTGGGTTTTAAAATAGGTGATGAGCAAGATAAACAGATCACTGAAAGCTAAAAATTAAACATGTATATAATACAACTATTTAATAGTGGTTCATAGTCAAATGTTCTTCGTTCACTTTCGGTCAGTTTAGAATAGTTCCCACTAAACTTAAGTTTTCAACGGTGTTTAAACGCAGGTAACAACTTTTGTTTCGCTTCCAAGAGAAGATCTCCCCCATCCTCGGTCACAAGGTGTGCAACTTGACTACGCTTTACTACACTTCACATTCTAGACCTTCTTGTGAGTTTATTGTTGATGGTTTTAGTTTTTTTCACAAGAAGATCTTGCTGGATTATTAGTCAAGGGATTTTTTGGAATTCTCATATTTTAGAAATATGGTGAGCTTCTATGAGCTTTTAGAGCGAGCAAAATACTTTGAGAAGAAGAGAGCCTGGATTTTTAACAGTGGGTGTTCCACACACATGACGGGAGAAAGAGACTTACTCTCAAAATTGGAAATGGAAAGAGGACCCCGGTAGTATTTAGTGACGATTCAAAGGGGAGAGTCATTGGCAAAGGATGCATGGAATACAATGGCATCACCATCAAGAATGTATCATTGGTCACCAACCTCAATTACAACTTGCTGAGCATTAGCCAATTAATTGAGAGCGGATATGAGGTGACATTTGCTGAGTCATAGTGCCATATCAAAGATAAAGATTCCAAGGAGATCATCCTCAGAGGAATCAGAAAGGGAGGTCTCTATGTCGTAGATTGGGAGAGTGGCCAAGCTGACACTTGTCTTGTCGCAACAAGCTCCCATGAAGACACAAATTGGCTCTGGCACAAGAGATTGAGCCACCTCAACTTCAATTCAATCAGACATCTTGCAAAGCACAACTTAGTTGAAGGTTTACCCAAAACTGGATTCAAGAAGGATGGAGTTTGCAGAGCGTGCCAGATGGGAAAACAAACCAAAGTTCATTCAAGAATCGTCCAGTAACAGAGAGCACTGACAGGATACTGGAGTTGCTACACATGGATCTATTTAGACATGTTAAGCTACCCATGATTGGAGGAAAGAGATTCACTCTTGTAGTTGTTGATGACTACTAGAGGTATACTTGGGTGAGGTTGCTGAAAACCAAGGACGAGGTCAACTCCAGTTTCCAGAATTGACAATGAGGGTTTAAAATGAAAAGGAGTGACTGTGAAGAGGATAAGGTCCGACAATGGAACTGAGTTCTGCAATGGTCCTCTAATGGATTTTTGGCGCAGACACTGCGATTGCCCACAAAAAGTCAGCTCCAAGAACTCCTCAACAAAATGGTCTTGCTGAGAGAATGAATCGAACACTCAAAGAAGCATTAAGGACCATGTTCGCGGAAGCAAGTTTAAGCGAAGGCTATTGGGTAGAAGTTCTGATGACTTCATGCTATACTAAAAATAGAAGTGCCATCAACAGTCATCATCACAAAACTCCCTACGAGGTGTATAATGGTCGTAAGCCCTCTATAACTCATCTGCGTGCTTTTAGTTCTCCATGTTATGTCCATAATAACAGAAAGTCAAAACTGAATACCTTCAGTCCCAAAGCTGATGAAGGGGTGTTCCTTCGTTATGGATATCCTTCTCACAAGGGATATAAGGTACTCAATAAGACTACGGGACTTGTGGAGATAACATGCAATATGGAATTTGATGAGTTTGTTCTAGTGCGTAGGACCCTAAAAGAACTGGAACTTGACACTCGTGAGATCAAGGATATCAATGAGAAACTGAGTTTTGAAAATAATGACACTATTCCAGTTTTTTAGACTAGATCTATGAACGAAATGTCAAGTACTCTAGAGGACTCGGCTAGATTGCAACCTGCCAAAGAGGTTGATGATGTTATAGTTATTGCTGAGGCCATAGATTCCCTAACCTTAGATACAGACATAAATCAAGGGGGAACTCAAGCTAGATCAAAAAAGGAGCTCAAACTGAAAATGATGCTAAAACTGTAGTTGCTGAAAATAACGATGTCGGACCTGAAGAAGTCAATCTAGAAGACAAGAAATTTGAAATTGGAAATGAAAGATTGAATGAAACTAACAATTAAATTTCTGTGCAGGATCCAGTTTCAGTTTTGGAGGTTCAAGCCTCAAGAAAGGAATAACTGAGTCTTGATTCGACTCTAACCTCTATTCTAGTGTGAGGAACTGACTTTCCAGGATCCTCTACTCTACCTATTGAAGTCAGTTAGCTGTAGAAGCCAAGGTGGTTGAGATATCATCCTAAAGATGTTGTGTTGGACAGAATTGCAAACCAATTCGCACACGCCAAGAGAGTGCATTACTACCGTGCTTCATTTATCAACAATTAGAAGCAACTAAGATCACAGACGCCCTGAAGTCTACTGATTGGACAAATGTTATGCAAGAAGAATTATCTGAGTTCACTCGCAACAACGTATGGTACTTGGTGGATAGACCAACACACTAAGCGTTTTCAAGAACAAGCGAGATGAAACAGCCACGATCATGAGGAACAAAGCAAGATTGGTTGCAAAAGGCTATGTACAATGCGAAGGCATTGATTTTGATGAAACTTTTGCACCAGTTGTCAGACTTGAAGCCATCAGATTATTCTTAGCCTATGCCGCACATGATAACTTTATAGTTTTTTCAGATGGATGAGAAGATTGTGTTTCTAAATGGGGAACTGAAACAAGAAGTCTATGTCGAACAGCCCCCAGGCTTTGAAGAAGGATAACAAGTTTACAAATTGAGAAAGGCTAAGAAGGAAACCAAGTTTACAAATTGAGAAGGGCTCCATATGGGTTGAATTAAGCACCCACAGCTTGGTATGAGACTCTGTCTTAGTTTCTTCTCAATAATAGTTTCCAAAAAGAAAAAAATCAACACAACTCTCTTCAGAATCAAAGATGGAACTGACATTCTGTTAGTTCAAATCTCTGTCGATGATATCATATTTGACTGCAAAAACATGGAGATATGCGAGATGTTTCCCCTATTGATGCAGAGCAATTTTCAGATGAGTATGATGGACAAGATGACTTATTTCCTCGGTCTTCTAGTTATTCATTCTGAAGGAGGAATCTTCATCAACCAGAGGAAGTATACCAATTATCTGATAAATAATTTTTACCCGGAGAAAACTAAAGCCTCGAGGATTCCAATGAGCCCCAGCGCAGATCAATCTTGATGAAGAAGGAGAAGCAGTATACCCATTTAGCTATAGAGCAATTATTGAATCTCTATTATATCTGACTGCAAGCAGGCCGAATATCTCCTATGTTGTTGGTGTATGTGCGAGATTTCAAGCAAATCCTAAGAAATCGCACATGGAAGCTACAAAGAGGATTGTGAAATTCCTTAAAGGAACTCACCTTAGGTATTTGATATCCCAGAACTAGCGAACTGACTCTCAATGCTTATTCAGATTCAAGTTTTAGAGGATGCAGAATTGATCGGAAGAGCACAAGTGGAACTTGTCAGTTCCTAGGCCATAAATTAATTAGTTGGTTCAACAAGAAGCAGCGCTCTGAAGCTACATCTACCACTGAAGCTGAATATTTAGCCTCTGCAAGTTGTTGTGCTAAAGTGCTTTGGATCTACACTCATAAATTATTTAGGACAATTTGTTG
Source organism: Plectranthus barbatus (assembly GCA_026898455.1). Classification (NCBI taxonomy): domain Eukaryota; kingdom Viridiplantae; phylum Streptophyta; class Magnoliopsida; order Lamiales; family Lamiaceae; genus Plectranthus; species Plectranthus barbatus. The sequence goes on along the minus strand of JAPKLW010000379.1, from coordinate 26,204 downwards.
ATATATGTCCCGGCTTATGGCAAGTGTAGCACACATTCTTCTTCCAGAAACATTCTCCACCATGAGATTTGTTGCAATAAGGCCAAAGTCTCCTAGTGTTCGGATTTGAGTGAGTAGATTGTGTCTCCGTCTTCTCTTTCTTGTGGAAAAAATTCTTATTTCCTTTGTGTTGATCGTTCCATTTTCTTTTCCCATGGTTCACAATATTTTGGGGAATCACTTTATCAACCATTAATCCAGTAGCTACCTCTTGAGCTTGACTAACTGCTTGTCCATAGTCCACAATCCTCTGTGGAGCAAGAATTCCACGAATTTCAAGTTGTAGACCTCTCAAGAACCAGTCTGCTCAATCTTCTTCTGACTCCAAAATACGAGCTGCATAGCGTGAGAGTTGATTGAATCTACGTTCATATTCCGTAACTGATAGGTCTCATTGCTTCAGATCCAAGAACTCTGATAAGCTCGTTTTTCTACTCTTTTATCGCATTGTTACTCTTTTCTTTTATGCATTTTAGCTTGTTTTCTTGAATAAATTGAGCATGAGTATATATTAGAGGGTGTTATGCTTGTCATGGTAAGATTTCGCAGGTTTTAGGCCAAATCCAATGGAAACCCGTACCGAAAGCAGCAGATGTTCAAAAAAATAGTCATGAATTCTTCCACAGATAGAATCTGAGCTAATTAATCATGTTATTTTAATGATCTTTGAGTTATCTTTCCAATGCAACTGGAATCGGGTCAATCGGAGTTTGGGAGTGAAAGTTATGGCCAAAACTGTGAGACTGCGCAGAAGGGTCGAAAGTGGCAAAATTGGTCTCTGTTTCGACCGAGTTGGAGGCCATCTCGACCGGGGCAGATCCATCTCAGCCGGGGCAATGTTCATCTTGACCGGGGCGAGCTATTTTGGCGAGATTCTGCGAGATTTTCACATACTTTGGGCGAGAATTGCTTGGGATTCAAGTCACACATCAATTTGGAAGCAATGAAGACCCCAAAAGGGAAGTTTCAACCAAGAAAATCATTCATTTTGAAGCCATCAATTCAAGAAGGAAATTCCTACCATCCAAGGCCTCAACCCTACTACTATATAAACTCTTGAATAGCTCAGAATTAGGGTGGTCAAGTTCCTGTTTTGTTCCCCATCCTTTACACATTATTCTATCTTTAATTTTCTGTTTTCACTTTAGTTTTTGTCAGAATTCCTCTTTAATTTTTATTTAGTTTTAATGCAATCTTTATTTTTCCCTGCAATGTTTATTTTCAATATGTTAGTCTAGAACCCTAAACAAGTTCTAGGGTTTCTCCATCTGTGATGCATGTTTTGATTCAATAATTCAAACACTTTAAACTGGTTTAAATCCTATGTTTTATTTTAAATCTATTCTCATCGAAGGATCGAGAGATAAAGACTGAGGTAGGTTTCAGTTATTAATCGAAGGACCGAGAGGTGAAGGTTAGTAATAGGAAGTTAGGGTTTAATACTTTTGATTTTCTGTCCGACCAAGAAGAATTCAATCGTAGGAAAAATCTAATCTTTTTTGAAATTAATTAACTTTGTGTGTTTGAGACCGAGAGGAGATAACCACTAGTTAGTAATTTAGGATTTAATTGCCCGACCAAGGAATTAATTCCACATTAATAGATTTTCCACCAATAATATCTTTTCTGGGTTTGAATATTTGTTTCTTGCATGTTGATCAGATTGGTAGATTTTCCTAGAATCTGTGCTTTTTAATATTTGTTTTTATCTCTTTAATTATTTGTCTTGAAAAATCCAAAACCCTCAAAAATTGATTAGCCCAGACAAAAGTTCTGAAAACCATATCCAGTACATGATTCTCCCTCGTTGCACTATCTCTGTGGGATCGACCAACCCTTGGGTTGTCTATAAATTTATTTATCCTATGCTATAATCTGTATGCAGGATTTTGCATTTATCAAATTGGCGCCGTTGCTGGGGATAGTCAGACGGCGAGTTATTACTGGATTATTTGAAGAACTTCTGGATTGGCTTGTATTTTCTTAATTTTTATTAATTTTTTAGTTTAGTGTTGTTTTTCTTTGTTTTTGGAGTCTTTTCTGTTTCTTCTTAGCGTGCGTGTATGTTGGTGTTTGTGTCTGTTTCGGCCGAGGTGAGTCCCACCACGGTCGAGACAGATCAGTCCATCTCGGCCGTGATACATTCTATCCCGGCCGGGATACCCTGATTTCTATTTTGGTTGCTGCGCAGGTGCATGATCACACGGAACAAAGGAAAGATCCTCGAGCCATTCATACCAGAAATCGAGGCAGCCTGCAGAAACAATAGGAAGAGAGGAAAAAGACTGAACTTTGAGATGGAAGCGAACCCAGAAGCTCCGCTTCAGAACATGACACCGGAGGAACAAAAACAATTTGTCAATGAGGTGCAGCAAATCAGGGCGCAACTTCTTGCAGCCCAAGCTACCCAGGCGGAGCAGGCCGCAAGACTGGCGGAACTGAACAACAGGCAGATAGTGGTGCCGTAGAGGTCCATCTTGGACTGTTTTCTCCCATAGCAGGAAGAGGCCTGATTCAGAGTGCGGATTGACGCCAATAACTTGAGGTAAAGACTGGGCTAATCCAGATGGTGCAGCAAAATCAGTTTGGGGGGAGAGCCGTTGAAGATCCATACGCCCACCTCAATCTGTTCACCGAGGTGTGCGACACTGTGAAGCAGAATGGAGTCCCCCAGGACGTCATCAGGATGAGGTTATTCGCATTCTCCCTTATAGACGAGGCAAGGTCTTGGTATGCTGGGCTTGACAAAAGCCAAATCGGGTTATGGGAGGAACTTCGAGCAGAATTCCTCACTAACTTCTTCCCACCCAGCTTGCTGCTGAAGAGGAAAGCTGCTATCACTACATTCAAGCAGCTCTATGATGAGTCACTACATGAAGCCTGGAAGAGGTAAAAGGAGCTCCTGCGACTCTTCCCTGGACATGGAATCGATCTCGAGATGCAGGTTTGTCATTTCTATGAGGGTCTGAACCCACACATGAAGGAGATGGTGGATGCATCTGCTGGCGGGATCCTGATGAAGAATAGTGGAGCAGAGAGCATGAAATTATAGGTAGACATGGCCCTAAACAGTCACCAGTGGCCAACTAAGAGACAGATGCCAGTCAAAGCAGTGGAGGCAAAACCAGAATTTGATGTTGTTGCGGAGGTGAAGAAGCTCCGAGAAGAAGTTGAGAAGTTGGGAACAGTGAAAGCTGCAGCTACTACTGAGCCGAGTATGGAAATTGTTCCGGTGGAGGCCGACTACATCAACCGGGGTGCAAGCAGTTCATCTGGAGCTGCGAATTCGGAGGTGAACTACATTGGCGGTGGTTATCACAATAACTACTGAGGTAATCACGGATATCACTACAACCATGGGCGATCTCACCCTGGTTTTTCTTATGCTAACCCCACTTTTGTAGAACACCCTCCACCTGGCTTTGATGTAGGTACAGGAGGAGAAAGAAAAAGCAGTCTGTGCTGGAAGAGACACTGGAAAAATTTATAAAGAGCTCAGACAACAGATTCGGCAAGGTGGAGAATAAATTGAAAGGGATGGCTAATCACATGCAACTGATGACAAAACACGTGCAGATGATTGACACCCAACTGAGTCAAATAGCCACCACCTTGGGTACTCAGCACAAGCCGGGGCAACTTCCGAGCACAACAGAGACAAATCCAGCAAAGGCAAAGTCAGTAAATGCCATCTTGCTTCGATCTGGAAGGAGATATGATGGCCCAAGCAACTCTGAAGGAGGATTGAGAGAAACAGAGGAGGAAAATCCCGTGGAAGACCTCTCCGTTTCGACCGAGATGGAGTCCATCCCGGTCGAGGCAGAGAGGAGCAGGACGGCTGACGCTGAATCTAGCCCGACCGAGACAAAGGATGCCAGCCCAGCCGAGACAAGCCAGACACGGCCGGGGCAGAAGCAAAGCAGGACGGCCGAGACTGATGGATCCCGGTCGAAATAGAAGCCCAGACTGGGTGAGAAAGAGAAGGAGAAGGAAGAAAGAAGAGTTGATCCAGTTGCTCCCATGCCTTTCCCGCAGAGATTCGCTAAGAAAAGGGAAGATTCTAAATTCACTCATTTTGTTGAAAATCTTAAAAAAGTGAACATTAACATTCCTCTTGTTGAAGCTCTCAGGGAAATACCGGGATACATGAAGTTCCTAAGGAGGCTGATGAGCGAGAAGAAGCAATTCGTGGAAAACAAAACTGTGAAGATCCATGAGGAATGCAGCCTACTCCTACAGAAGCAGATCCCGATCAAGAGGTCTGACCCAGGATGCTTCTCGATACCCATCGAGATAGGAGGGAAAGAATTCCAGAATGTGCTGTGTGACACCGGGGCGAGCATCAACCTGATGCCCTGGTCCATTTACAAGAAGCTGGAAATTGGAGAGATGAGAGCTAGTACGATTACACTCCAGATGGCGGACCGATCTGTGTCCAAGCCCAAAGGTATCGTAGAAGATGTTCTTATTAGTGTTGGTCACCTCATTTTCCCTGCAGATTTCATTGTCCTTGAGATGAAGGAAGATGCCAACACTCTGATGATCCTGGGAAGAGAGTTCCTCGACACAACTGGCGACCTGATCGATTGCAAAAAGGGGGAGATCACACTGAGAGGGAATGAAGAATCTATCACCTTCTGCATAGACAAGAACAAGAGGAAAGGGGAGTGCAACCAGATCACTGCTGCGGAAGAAGAAGAAGAAGAAAGTGATGAGACACTGGAGGAAGAGGAAGAAGCAATCCGATGGGAACGAGGAAATGGAGCGGTGAAATCGGCAATTAAGCTGCCTCCTTCCGAGTACACCACCATCATTCAGAACCAGAAAGTCTTCATGATAGATTCGAGGGGTCGACGAGTCTAGACTCGACCGCCTTGGTGAGCTGAGCTGAGTCGAGCCACGACGGTAAATAAGGCACTGAATGGGAGGTAACCTATTGTATGTTTTCTATTTTTCGTTGACTATTCTTGAGTTGTTGTTATTTTGTTACTTTCACTTTTCTGTCTTTTGAAAAAAAATTGAAGTCTATTTCGACCGAGGCAGAGGCTGTGATGGTCGAGACAGAGGTCCGAGATGTGGAATACATCAACCGAGAAGAAGGTCGACAAGAAGGCTCCATCCCGGCCGAGATGATGTTCGCCACGGCCGAGATGGAGTGCCAGCAGACACAAATCCACGCCGGTCCGAGGTTTGAAGAAAGAAGATAAAAAGTTGGTGTTTGAGGCCAACAATTGAGGTACAGTTTCAACTTCTAGGTCTGATCTCCAAATTATAGAGCAATTAATAAATCACATATCATACGAGGACAACTAAGACAAATAAAAATTCATCGTGGCCCCACAAAATAAGAAAATAAATCATATCTATTTAAATTTGAAAAAACAAATCTTTTGGATAGCTCCAAGTCTTTTTCAAATCTTCAGGGCCTTGAAATCTTCAACCACCAAATCTTTTGGCATCTAGGGTTTGGTGATTTGAAAATTGGTCCCAGAACTCAACTGCAAACCCTAATGGGTTTACATCGAATTGGACCAACCGTCAAAACATGAACCACCGCCGTAGGGACAGCAGCCGCCGACGACAACCACCGCCGCCGCCAATGCCGCCGTCTACCGCACGCACGTGCAGGTCGAGCCTACCGCCGTGCGCCGCCCGCCGCACTCGCGCACAGGCCCTACCTGCCGCCGCCAGCGATCCACCGCGACCGCACGCGCGAGGCCGCCTGTCACCGCCGTGCGCGTCGCCCTCGTCCTGCCGGTCTTCATCTTGTTCTTCGTCCCGTCCCGTCTAGATTACAGATTTGAAATAAAAATTACATAGACTAAACTATTACAATTTTCCTATCAAATCTAATCACGGATTTTCTCGTGATTTTACAAAACAAATTCAATCCAAACACGGATAAACCACCGCGGATTAAACCAGACAGGTTGCCACGAGGAACAAAAACCATCCACGACAAATAAAATTCATACATGCATAATGAATAAATTGTATTCAACAGAGCCATGAATTAGGGAACCTAGCTCTGATACCAATTGTAGGGATTTTTCGTGAACCGAATCACCAAATCGAAATAAGTAGGACCAATCACGGATGTTAAATACGACATGCAATTCATAACCCTAGCATGCTCCTATGAATTTAATACGTAGATTTAGAGATTACCGTTAATCCGTAGTCTGATCTGATCTTTCGCGTTTGAATATCCAACTTTAATTCAACCACGCGATTCAATTAAATCTGCGGAAACAAAAATTAGCAAAACCAATTTCTTGATTTAATCGAAATAAAAGTTAAACAGAAAGGAAGAAATCTTGTTCTCCAGATCAGATCTTCAGATCTGTATCCCAATGCTGCTCAGATCTGCTACTGGTGAGGATTCCACAGATCTGTGATGTGTAAACCGGAGTCGAAATCCCTTCTCCTCCCAAACACAGGTGCCGCCCTTCTCTCTCTCTCCCTAGGGTTTCGATCTGATTTGAACGTTTTATGGTGGCTAGGGTATCAAAGAGAGAGTTGTCTATTTATAGACCTAGAGTTTTAACCCTAATGGGCTACTGGGCCTTTTTTCAGCATATTTAATTGGGCCACACCTGGGGCCTAATGCAAATAATAAAGTGGGCCTATGAATTAATTAATTCTCATGTCCACAACCCAGGAAACAATTAATTAATTAATATTAATTCTTTTTCACCACAGAATTAATACTGACCTACCCCTTATTACCACGTTGTGAGAACGGGCTGCATTTATCTGAGAATCCCCATATTTAAGGTTATCGGACATTCATTAATTAATCGGAGCTTCTGACAAGTTCTATCTACAATTAATTAATATCTTATTTTCCTGAGCAATACCACTCAAACCTTATCAATTGTGCCTGAACTTAATCAGCCTGCAGGACTTTGGCACGATGAACATTATTGAGCTCCTCAGGGAATGTCCCCATCCTATTACTTGGATATGGTTACCTAAGTCCAGTCTCAGGCTGTACTACACAAACTGCTGCTACCCAAAATGCGGATATACAAGCACGTTACTTAGGCTCTCCACCATGGCAAATCAAAGCAGCAGTCAACCCGTGCATACCTCTGAACCTTTGTTAGGGTTTGGACTCAATCAAGAACGATATCTTGTATTCGCTGATGTCAGACAGACAAATACATCTCAATGTGGTCCGATCAATACGCCACCCTCGCGTACCAGCATATAAAGTAACCAAGACAGATTACTTCTTCCGACTATGCCGCAGCCATCCGAACAGACAGATCCTCAACGTTGTCTCAGCTGTGATAATATTTATGTCTCACTAGTTCAAGTGATCATTCTGTATTCTGCGATCTACAACACGCCGTATGATTGTCCCTATCGGTAAGTCAGGAGGATACCATTGTTACGTGCATGTAAGTTTGTTTAACAGATAGGACAAAAGTCAAATGTATACTCATTTAAATAAATGCTTTCAGTATACGAAACCCAACAAAATTAACTTACCAATAAGGTTTACTCATCCACAAATGCATCCCTACGATGGATCCACCAACCTGAATTAATATATAGAGCTCTACAAGCAACACATATTGATGTTGAGAGCGAACTCGGTGTCAAAGAAGCCTATATGTGCAAAGGATTTGGTGCCACGCTGATAGAACTGTGCTTAAGTGGTGCATCCGCATTCCCCAAGGCTTAATTGAACGGGTCTGCAATAGTCCATAAAGTTGACAACTCCCTAAAAATGATGGTAGGCCAAAGGACATTCAAAGAGAAATTCCTAGACGAGATGATGATGATTACCCCATCATGTCTTAGTATCAGGACGATGTCACAATATTCATTGATATTTTCTCTTCCTAAGGAGAAAATTATTGTCATCTCGGCAAAACACAGGAGGTTACACTTAAAAAAAGTTCATTGTGGACTTACCCACCTATATGAATTGATTATTTTATATCATAAATGTAATTACAAAGAACTACATGTGACAACTAAATAGTAAATCAAATTCTCGTGCAAATCTTCTAATAATTCAACAATTGCAATATGGATATCATATGAATTGTCATAAAATATCTTTAATTTTATATATAATTAAATCATAAAAACAAATTTGAATTATAAATGATATAATAATTTAAGTATAAAGCAAAGAGAAAAAATAAGGAGAGAGAATTCTTGAATCTAGAGAATGAAATAACAACGACAAACTCTCAAATGAGACGGTCTCATCATGTTGAGATATGTTAAGATACAAGTGGTTTTGAGATCGATACAGCCATATCTTACCACAGTGCGCACATTGAGGAGGGCTTTTCATATTGACGTTGTCTCTATTGTTTTCACGTCTTTCATAGTTTCCTGACCTTTGAACTTGGAAAGCAGCTCCATCTACTGTCGGTTTTATTGTGCTAGTGATCATTCGTTGTCGTTCATCCTCTGCAACATTATGATATGAAATACCGAGGCTTGGCTGGGGTGCCACGCTAAGAATTTGACTCCAAATAGTGTTTAAAACATCACCAAGACCCATTAGGAATTCGTAGATTCAATCATTTTCAATTTTCTCCAGAAAGAGCTTTGTCATGCCGCACGTACACTTCCAACATGTGCATCTTGGCATCATCGAGACTGCATCAATTTCATCCCAAATGCTTTTCATCTTTGTGTAGTAGGCTGATCCAGAGTCTCTCCTGTCGTGTGAGTGTGAGACTTCTTTTCAATTCGTATGCCTTGGGCACGCTTTCTTTGTCGAACCTCTCTTGTAGATCCTTTTATATATCGTGAGCAGTCTTGGCTTCACCATGGCATTGCAATGCTGCCATAATAGAGGATCCATTGAAGCTTTGTCGGGCATAGGTATAGATCCATCGACAAAACCGAATTTGTTATTGGCTAAGAGGCAGTTGCTCATCTCCTCACACCAATCGCCGTAATTGTTATCGTTCAAAAGATTCGTAACTTAAACGTGAATTGCGTTGTCTGATGGCCCGATGTAATATAGAGACATGACGTCATTGACTGTTCCGGCTTTGTCTGTCATGATCAAGAACGAAAAGAAACTGAAGATTGCGGAAGCTTATCGTGTATATAGACCTGGCGCTGGTACCATGATAAAACTTGGAACTCAATATGGATTTTCCATTAATTGAACTATGCAACAGTGTACATTATATAGAAAACAACCTAGGGATATCTATCTTCTTGGTATATCTACTAGGAAAAGGAAAATGAATAAAATAATATCTACATGATATATTACAAGATATATAAACATGAACTAAAGATATGGTTGTATCTATCTCAACACCACTTGTATCTTAACATATTTCAACACTCCCCCTCAAGTTGGCGAGTAAAGGTTACGAACTCCCAACTTGACCGTTAAATACTTGAGTTGATCCGATATAAGTGCCTTTGTAAAAATATCCACCACTTGTTCTGAAGTTAATATCTCACACGGTTCTACGTTACCAGATTCTACTCTTTCCCGGACGAAGTAGAAATCCATCTCCACATGTTTCGTACGCTCATGAAAAACTGATTCTTTGCAATGTGACGAGCCATCTGATTATCACAATACATGCACATAGTGATGGATTTATATACTGAAAGCATTATGATTGGTATATTATGTACAAGGTCGATTGGTTAATATACTGGGAATTATAAATGTTGTATGTTCATCTCCTGTCTGAATTAACAAACATGTGTCGCAAACGCAATTATCCTCTTATCTCGTCGATAGGGAGATCATACGGTGTGTAGAAGATCACGGAAGATCGTATGGATCGTTTGACCTAGCGAGATATAAATAGTTATCACAGCTGAGACAGTTCCAGGATAAACTGTCGGTGTAGGCTGCAGCATACGCAGTAATAAGCATCTTATCTTGGATGGCTTGGTATGCTGGTGTGGGGCACACATTGATAAGGACCTAAGTCGAGATCGGTTCTTTTATCTGACATTACAAGAATCTAGATCTCCATGGCTTGATGAGATCCTAAGCCTACACGAAGGTACAGAAGTATATGCAGACTGTGTATTATTTTGAGTTGCAGTGAAAGGCTCTAGTTGAGCTTGTATATCTGTATCTTGGGTAATAGCAGTTTGTGTATGACTGTCTGGTACTGGAACTAGGTAACCACATCCAGTATATGATGGTGACATTCCCTGAACAACTCAAAAGGTTCGTTATGCTAAAGTCCTGCAGGCTGATTAAGTTCAAGCATAAGTGAAAAGGTTTGAGTGGATTGATTCAGGAATATAAGATGTTAATTAATTAAATAGCTTGTCAGAGCTTAAATTAATTAACGAATGTTTGTAACCTTAAATGTGGGGATATACCAAGCTCATGCAACCCGTACCTCAAAACGTGGTAGCAAATAGGTAGGACAGTATTGATTCTCTGGTGGAATGAATCTATATTAATTAATTAATTATATTCTAGGTTGAATATGAGAATTAATTAATTGATAGGCCTTATTTGCTATTTGCATTCTGGTCCCTGGTCTGGCCCATGAAACTCAAGCCCAATAGAAGTCCAGTATTTTCCTTTAAATAGGCCTCAGTTCCTCAGATCTCAACACACCACAAGATCATAAGTTGCACACAACAAACCAGGTTTTGGGAGCTGTGGTGATCGACTAGATCTGAGAAACGAGGAGGAAATTCTGCTTCTCAAATGGGCTAGGAATCTGAAGGGAATCTTCACCAGATTTTCAGATTGAGTTGGGATACAGATCAGAAGATCATATCAGGAGGATTTTTCTTCTCTCTCTCCTTGTTTTTTCGAAAATAATTAACTTATTTTCATAAGATTTATTTCCTCAATCTGTTAGGAATTAAATCTTTGTGCGTGGGAAAGATTAAGAGGAATCTCCGCGCACTCGTTCTTCAGGGTTTCGCAATCCAGGTATTCCGCATAAACCCCCTTATGAATATTCAATAGGAGCATGCTAGGATTAATCATAAACATAGAAATTTATTTTGATATTCCAATTAACGATCCTGGGCAAACGGACTTCGTGATTCAATTCACGAATCCCTTCACGTAGGTCCACTCCGTCGTGCCTCCAAGTCCGTTAATAACCATCGCATCCAGAGAACTTCATTTACTGTGCTTGCCATTGCGCGGTATTCTACTTCTGCTGAGGATCGCGAAACCACTCCTTGTTTCTTAGTACGTCATGAAACTGGTGCTCCTCCTAGCTTAATAAGATATCCACCTTGTGATCGGCGAGTCATTTGATAACCTCCCCAATCCGAATCACAATATGCTTCCAGTTGTAACCCTTCACTTGCTGGTAAGAAAATTCCTTGTCCAATTATTCCTTTGACATATTGAATTACCCTCAATGCTGCATCGTGGTGCGTCTGCCTTGAAGAGGACAAGAACTGACTGAGCACATTTGTTTCTTACTAAATGTCCGATTTTCTTACAATGAGATAGAACAATCTTCCAATCAACCGTCTATATTGTTGTGCATCAGCTAACGGACTTTTCTCATTGAGGTCCAGACGAATATTTTACTCCATCGGGATTGCTTGGCCGACAACCCCGCATTCCTGTGTCTTTCAAGATATCCATTGCATACTTTCTTTGGGTTAAAATCATGCAGCTGCTTGAGCGAGCCACCTCAATTCCTAGGAAATATTTCAAGGGCCCGAGATCCTTTATACTGAACTTTTCATCAAGGAATCTTTTAACCACCTGAATTTTCTTCTCATCATTTCCTGCTAATAATACATCATCGACATATATTAGTGCGGCAATGAACATATCTCCCTTCTTGAATATGAACAGTGAATGATCAGCCTTTGATTGTCTGAAGCCTACGCTTATAGGAGCTCAAGTGAATTTGCAATACCAATTTCTCGAAGCCTGTTGTAACCCATAAAGTGACTTAAGTAACTTACACATGCGTGTTTCTCCTTCTTTGGCATAACCTTGCAGAATCTTTATATAAACATCTTCAAGTAGGTCACCATGCAGGAACACATTATTCACATCTAGTTGGTGGATTGTCCAATTTCTCTTTACTCCCACAGTGAGCAAGCATCTCATTGTGACTAGTTTGGCTACGGGTGTAAAAGTCCCGTGAAAATCAATCCCCGAGACTTGCGTAAACCCTCTGGCGATTAGACGTACCTTTTATCTCTCTATTTTTCCCGTGGGTTTGTACTTTACTTTGTATACCCACTAGGAGTTGACTGCAGACTTCCCTGGTGGTAGTTCCACCAAATCCCACGTTCTGTTTGCTTCGAGTGCTTCAATTTCCCTTTTCATTGCCTCTCTCCATTCGATACTCTTGGCTGCTTGAGAAAAGGATTGCGGCTCATCCCTGGTGTCGATCGCTGCTAGGAAGCACCTGTGAGCTACATAAACTTTATCGTAAGTGATAAAATTAGTTATAGGATGTACCGTCGAGGAACCAGAGTTGGAAGTGGGTTGTGCATGGTCTATAGAGCTTGCAAGTCCACTTCGTATTCTTTCAAATGAGAAGGTTGTCACCTTATCCGCTCACTTTGTCGAGCTATCACTCCTTGGTCATGATTTTCTGTTGCTGCTTCATCGATGCCCTTTTCTTCTATCACACATGATGAATTCCCTATTTGTGACGGGAAATCACCACACCACTCATCTACTTGATTCAGGTCTTCTCTCTTTTCCCTTTCGTCGACTTGCTTCGAAGGGTTGTAAGGGAACACATCCTCAAAAAACTTCACATTACATGAAGTGTATATCTTGTGGTCCTTTAAATCAAACAACTTGTATCCCTTTTGGCCATGTGGGTATTCCAAAAAAACACAGGTTCTCCCCCTCTTACCGAACTTATCTCCCCCTTTATTTGTATCCTTGGCATAGACTAAGCAACCAAAAACCCTTAAATGGTGGTAGCTGGGTTTTCTTCCAAACAATATCTCATATGGGGAGCGGTTATGTAGAACTTTAGTGGGAAGTCTATTTATAAGATGCACAGCAGTAAGAGCACATTCCCCCCAAAGTGAATAGGCAAATTCTTTTCAAATCTCAAAGCTATCGCTACCTCTAGAATGTGTCTGTGTTTTCTTTCTACTACACCATTTTGTTGTGGCGTATGAATACAAGACGTTTCAAGAAAAATTCCAGATTCCACGTAATAATCTATCATTTCATGAGACTGAAATTCTCTATCATTATTCGTTCTAATTCTTTTAACCAATCTTCCAAATTGTGTTTTCACCATATTACAGAATAGTTTGAGATATTTACTAGTTTCAGACTTAAATTTCATCAAATAAACCCATACTCCTCTACTAAAGTCATCAACAATTGTTAAGAAATAATGAGCACCAGTAAAGGAAGCAGTTTTATATCCACCCCAGATATCACAATGTATTAATTCAAAACAATCCGTAGCCTGTATGGAACTGGAAGAAAAAGGGGTTCTAGTCTGCTAAGCTCTTATGCAAGACTTACAAAATCTATCGAAAGCTTCACAAACGCCTTGAATGCTAACCTTGGAGGCGTGGCCCAATCTTCTGTGCCATATGTCTGCCCCAACCACACATGAGAAAGCATGTCGATCGTCACAAATCGGCTCCAGAAGATATAGACCATCAAGTTCTTTACCCGGTCCAATTAGGTTCCTCGATGCTAAGTCCTGTACAACACAAACATCAGTCATGTTGACGGAAAGATTCGAAGTCGATCCAGTAGCTTTATTATTCAGAAAATCTCTTAACTACTTTAACTACTCGGGGGTAAAACTGTGGATAACAGTATAGTTGGACTCCTCTATCTTAGTGATATCGATGTGTGCATCCCTAGGTACTGCTTGTTGCCTCCTTATACTCCTTCCTCCTTCCTTCTTCCACGGCTTATTTCCTTTCTTGGCTTCTGGGTATCTACAGGATATATCACAAGATATATATGCATGAACTAAAGATATGAATGTATCTATCTCAACACCACTTGTATCTTAACATATCTCAACACATCATTTTTTATTGTGAGACGAATTTAATGATGTATTTAATTTAATGAAATGATGTATTTCTTTATTGCAAATGATGTGTTTCTTTGTTGCAAATAATGTAGTTTTTTACACAGAAAAAAATAATATATTAAAAAAATGAAATGATGTATTAAGTTTCGTCTCATAATAACAAAGTTATTAAAATTAAAAGTGAAATTACTAAGGTACCTTTTTATCACATTAATTACCTTAATTAATTAATCAATCATAAATTGTAATAGCAGTCCGATAATTAACAAGATAAAAAGGACCCAAATTTATTTTTATTAATAATTAACAAGATAAAAGAACAATTTTACACCAATGTAAGGTTATGATCAAATTAGAGCTGAGCATCGAATGATTATGGTAGAAATGAATTCTTGGCTTTTTGACAATTGTGTACGAGTATGTAACAACGATAGCACATGGGACTATTGATTATTACATGGACGTATTGTCACATGGTGGAGATTAATCAATTATATTCAATTTTGGTCATAGTTAGGTCTACATTAAATTTTCTATGCTTTATTTAGATAATGACTCGCTCACTCCAATTATTAGCGTTGAGTGTACACCCTTTTCTATGCCTCATTTTTACTGTTTCAATCTTTCTAGCTTTTTTCTTAATTTTGTTTTTATTTAAGCATGAAATAAATTATTTATAGTGATAATATGTAGATACAAACTTAGATTACAATGTCATTTAATTTAGAATATATTGGAGGTCAAAATAATGCAATTTATTAAGCACATTCAAGGTCAACTAAAAGTTGAGAAGATCCATCTTCAAAGTCTACGACAGTTTGTTCGAAACACCTCAAAGCAACCCGATCCACTTCAGTGCACACACATCTTCGGAAATGGTTATATGAGTTACACACTTGAACCTGGGACATGACATTTAATTACCTGACCATGATCCTTGTAAAATAATATAAATACCTTGTAATATAATTTAAATATATTTCAACCATCAGAAAGTAGATTTTTATATTCTTATACGCACTATTTTCGAAAGCTTTATCTATTGTACTCTAATCATTTATACTTAGTAATATAATCTCACCTATTAATGTTACTTATCTATCTTTTGACAGAATCACCCACAACACAATTAACACAGTCACCATGCAAATAAAAAATGAATGGGGACAAAAATGATAAAAGAAAACACATCCATGTGAGCTTCAAGAATCCCTTGTTCTAGATTAAATACTTCGAATCGAGAAGTAGTATTTATATAATTTTTTTAGTGCCAGGTATGGTTTTGGATATTTCCCAAACAAATAAAAAAGGAAGATTTTCCTGAAAAATATACTCCCTCCGTCCCATTACAATTGTCGCCTTTCTTTTCGGCACGGAAATTAAGAGTTGTGAGTGTAGAATAAGTTAGTGGGGTTAATATTTTATTGTTGAGTGTGAAAAAGTTGCTATTTTTGGAAAGATGATAATTTGGTTGGGACGCCCTATTTAGTAAGTGTGACAATTCAAGTGGGACGGAGGGAGTATAAAATAAGAGTGTGTAGACAGAGTTGGAAAGAGGAAATAATAAAGAAAGTGAGGTCCCTGCAATTTCAATTTCTGACAAGACAGCAACTACACAACTGTACAATAATGGGAGGAGAGACAGCGTCAGATGTATCTATCTTCTTTATTTAAAACAATGCTCAAATTCAACCATTCTCTTCCAATTTTACCCTCCTACAACTCATTGTTTTATTCAATAATATATAAATGATAGGCTGCACAACTTATTATGAGATCCATCACTAAATCACTAATAGTAAATCTTTTAATTTTTTTTCTTCAATTTTACACTTTATCTTCTTTTTAACACTTAATTATTTCTTTTCTTTAAATTATTATCATGAGTATTTCTTCACTCCAACGCATTTCCGAGTTCAAAAACTGAAAGAAAATATTAAAAGAGAGGTTATTGTTGCTTATGATTATTCAAATAGGATGGACAAAATATCATTTTTCTCTCATTAAAATAATATTATTTACTAATTTGCACTCGTATAATGTATGGAGAAAAAATGAGTTTTTTCTTTATGGTACAAAAATATTTAACATATATATAGTTGTATTCATTTCTGAACCAAATACCATGAATGAACTATTACCTAATATCCGTTTGTCCATTTTTTTGATCCGATGGTTTAATTAATTACATGTGGCAATTATTATATTTATTTATTTTATCTAAAGGGTGAATCAGGAATAAGAAAATCATCCACGTTCATTCATAAGAAAGAAGAATTTTATTGCTAGAACTTTATTCTACCATGGCATCGCAAGTAATATTAAAGACGAAGAATCTCTCTCTCTCTTTTTTCTACGTTCATGGATAGCGGCAATTACAACCAACCAAGTAAGTGTTTGTTTGAATTGTTGCGACTGCGGATTGTAAGAATCAGTGCGGGGTTGAGTTACAACCAATTGTTCTCGTTGACGTTCACGGTGGAGGAGTTCATGGTAGCCAGCACGGTGTCAGTTAGAATAATTGTGTCGTCATTCAACACACATTCTTTCTCGATGAACCAGAGGATGGAAGTGTTGAGGGCGACCGATGTTATGTGCTTGGGGTCTTAAATATATTCGATTGCGACAGTGGGGCCATCAGCGCCGGAGATCGCGCCGCTGGGATACTATGTATTTTTATTTTTGTTTTATGATGTTTCTCGAAGTTCATCATTTTTTCAGATTTATGTCATCATTGTTATATGCGATTATCATTGTTATGTTAAATGTGTGTCATTATTTTTTTGAACTGTAGGGCTCGACGAAATCTTTGTTAATAGATTGTTAATTGTTTATTTATTTTCTACATTGTGTGAATTCAGTTGATATGTAGCATCGTACGCTGTTGACATTATCATTGTTACATGTAGTCAATATCATTTTATTAAGATTATCGGTTTAATCATAATTGATTTTTAATACACTTTTAAGATCATTCTTATCTTTATTAAATATCATTGTACGCTATTAACATTATCATTGTTACTTGTAATCAATATCATTTTATCAAAATTTGTCGGTTTAATCTTAATTGATTTTTAATACGCTTCGAAGATCATTGTTATCTTTATTCAATATCATTGTACGAATAATTAAGTTGTTTATGCATTTAACGATAATAGATTAGTGGAAGTTGAAACCGCACCCGATAAATCAGCCAGAAAATCTTATTTCACCTTGCAGTTTATCATACTTTGGCAGAATTACCTTACAATGACACACAAAGTCATAAACAATAATAACGATTAACTTAAGATTATGGAATAAATCGTGGTGTATTTTTATTTGGTAACCGCACCCCAAAAATATGCAACATGATCTTATTTCTCTTTCCAATTTATACGATAATAATGGAAAAATCGTGGGGATTTGTTTTTGTAACTGAATCCGAAAAATCAGCATGCAAATTTAATTTCATTTCAATTTTTTTTCGTTTAGGACTAATTTGCCCTTTTAATGATAGAAGAAGCTATCAACAATGATAAATGGCAACAGAAAATCTGGGACGTTTATTTTCGAAATCAAGGGCTGGATTTTGGTCTCTGTTCATTCATGGACATGTGTTCAGCCTTGAATGCACCATATATATATATATATATATATATATATATATATATATATATATAGGGTAGTGATCAGGTGAGAATAGAAGTTACTATGAGAAATAAGAATAGATCTCGCGCGTCCATCTCATCAAAATCGACGAACAGGATTCATTCTCAGCAAATTGAAAAACGCGGCATTTTTGCCCCAATATCCTGCAGTTTTAGTCTTTAAAGGCTAAAACTGTAAAAATACTCAAACACAAACAACAACCTGCATTTTAAGCCCGATTTACTTCTTTTTAAGCCCGATTTACTTCATTTTTACATAAATACGAATTAAAAAAATTAAACATTTTCTTCTTCAAAGTAGCAACACAAGTGTAGTCTTTATAAAACTCAATACCAACATCAACAGTTCTAAAAACTCTGCCCTTAAAATGCTTCATCTCATCAACACACTTTGGAATAAATGAACTTGTAAGATACAAAAATGCACAATATAATAGTAAAAATGAACATCGATCTGAATAAAAAATACTCATTTTTACTTCATTTTACTTCATTTTTACTGCACAAAGCCCGATTTACTTCATTTTTAGCCCGATTTACTTCATTTGTACATAAATACGAATTAAAAAAAATTAAACATCTTCTTCTTCAAAGCAGCAACACGAGCGTAGTCTCTATAAAACTCAATACCAACATCAACAATTCTAAAAACTCTGCCCTTAAAATGCTTAATCTCATCAACACACTTTGGAATAATTGAACCTGTAAGATATAAAAATGCACAAAGTTAACACTAAAGATGCACAATATAATAGTAATAATGAATGTCGATCTGAATAAAAAAAATTTAAACTATATTCATGCACAATTAACAAAGTCAAGACCAAACACAAATGCAAAATCCAGAAACAAAGAAAAAAATCTGATCGAGAGAAGAAATATAAATCAAATCGAACGAAGAAGGAAGAAGAAATCAAATCGCGCGAAGAAAGGAAAAAAAAATCTGATGAGATACTATTTCAGATTTTAAAAAAAGCTAAAATTACAAAAATAACCTTAATTTTGCAAAACTGCAGGATAATCGAGAAAAACTGCACACGGAGTGAAATAGATCATGAGCGTTGAAATCACAAAATCAAAGGCTGAGATTTATTCTCACTTCTCATACTAAAAACTATTCTCATATGATCACTACTATATATATATATATATATATATATATATATATATATGTATGTATATATAAGGGTGCGTTAAAGTTACAAGTGACCCTTTAGATGGAAGAGAGAATGAATCTGGACCACCTATTTTAGTTGTTGGACAGTTATAATTTAATATGTGACCAAATTAAAAAGTTGCATTATCTACCTATAAAAGATGCATTAACGGGGTATTTTAGTAATTTTTCCCGACCATCATATCTACAAAATAGGAAAATCCCTGATTTCATGCTCCAATATCCCTACATTTGAGGAATTTTGAATTTTGATTAATGTTGAGGTTCGATTTTTAGAAATCGGAGCCCTTAGACCTTCATCAAGAACATAGCAAATAATAACGAGATAAACGGGAATAAACGATCGAAAAACAACACTTCAATGCAGAGACAATTAAATAAGCGCATATATTCGGCTAGATCTATAGAAATTTTGGCAGAGTTACAGCAAGATAGGGTCTTCGCCGCCGACCCTCTCGGCTACTCGGTGTCGAAGAGCGGAGTGTATCAGTGTAGACCTCTTGACTTGGTCATTTTCCGTTGGTCTTCGTGGGCAGGCTTCCTGGATTGGGTTGCCCGCGTGGGCCGATTTGTCTTATTGGGCTTAGGCCTCATGGGCCTAGCCCCAACAATAGCCCCTTTTGGTTTCAGGGCATATCTGGAATAGGCCGTGGAATCAAAACTACGAGTTGAGATTCGCTACAGAGTGCGGGATTTTGAGGTGTCCAAGAGACTCCCCTCGGGCCCGGGAGGTACTTCGGAAGAGAGTAGCTCCGCTAGGGAGTAGCCGGGATACTACTCCTGGTCAATACGTAGGGTCCTTGGGAGCGCAAGCATATGATCGTGCGGGGAGCACCGGGGTGTTGCCCCGCAGGCTAATACATGAATCTGGGGGTCATCCGTGTTAGAATCATTTCGGAGAATGTTCTCTTGCATGGAGCAGTGCTCTCATGCGTGCTCTCTGTTTAGGCTCCGTAGAGCGCTGGCAAGGCGAGTTATAGCGGATTGTAGGACACCTTGTGAGTTCCCGGAGCAGGTCTCACATTCCCGTGAGTGGTGTTGATCGCGTTATAGTTCTCCCCGCTATGGGCCTAGCTGCTTTGAGTCTCCTCATATTGGTCGCGCTTGATGATTGATGGGGCTCGATAGTGAACATTTCGACTCCTCGGTGTTGATCCTTTTTCTTGGGCGGTCTTTTATTTTGCCGCCCATTCCGTGGCACGACCGTAATTAAACCAAACTCTGGGGGTGAGTTTAAGGATGCGAACAGTTTTTCTATATATATACGCGATTGATTTCTGTTTCATCACTTTTACTATTTCAAGTTTTCGATTGTTTTCGACTGAATCTCTCTTCCCCCTCCGATTATTGCTATTTCCGGTGACGGCAACCGTACCACTTCGAAGACTACTCCGGCGTTCTCACTTTGTTTCTCGCTTCGAACATACGTAAGGTAATATACCTAATCCTTCATCTTCTTCATTTTGAATCTTCGTTTCTGCTGTTGGAATTCATCCTTGGGATATTTGTTGTGCTTCGTTAGTTCGCGGGATTTGGTTAGTTGGGGGGTGTGTGTGCTTCTGAAATTGTGCTCGCTGATTGTGTGTGACTCGTTAGCCGTCCTGTTGTATTGATTGGTAGGTTGTCGGTTTGTTTCTTGATCGCATGTTGTTTGGGTTTGATGATGCTGTCGGCTTTGATCTCGTTTCTTCTTGGGTTTAGTGAAATTCCGATTTGTATTCGCATTTGTCCTCGCGTAACTGATTATTTAGTGGCTTTTGAATCTGAGTGATGCCAAGGATTTGATTAAGTTAGTGATGTGATCCCTTTTTGCGATCGTTGCTATGCCTATTTTAGCTGTTTTCTCGTGTATTGCATCACTGTTTATAGACTATGTGTTGCGTTGAGTTATCTGCCGCGCTTTTGGGTGAATAGTTGCATGCATGGCGTGCTCGATTTTAGGTCGCGTGCTTTATTTGGTTTGTTTCGGGCTTCCAAATTGGCTTAATTTCTGAGGTCTTTTCCCACTCGCTTGTTTGCGTACGTGTGTCTGATTTTCTTTTTTCATTGCTTCGCGGGAGTCCTCTGTCTTTCTCTTTCAATTTTCGTGTGTTCGTGTTGTGGTGCAATTTCAGTTATTAGGCATTGATGGCGTTGGTTGAGATCATGGCGGAACCATCTTCATCATCGGGATCAATGGAGGTTAGTGTTAGGAACTCGCCCGGGCAGGAATTCATCTCCTCAGGCTCTGATGGAGGTCGGTTCAAACGCGAACCGGTAGTAATGGACCTTGATCCTGAGGAGGTATCCGATCATGAAGGATTCGATCATGATTCCGAGGGGAGTGAAGATAGTGAGGATTCCTTCAGGCCGATGGTGAGGGATATGTCCTTCGCTAAAAAGGACCAGGTGAATCCCGATGATCCGGTTCGGCAGGCGGTGTCCATCGCTACCGAGGATGCTGTGAAGAGGTACTCGGCCGGGGTTGCGTGCCATAAAATGAAGTACACGCTCCCTAGACCCAAAGATAGATGTTGCATGCCGCCGCGAATAGACGAAGTGGCTTTCTTCCTACCGATTATTAAATTCGGCATTGCTTTCCCTCCGCACACCTTTTTCAGTGCGGTGCTCTTGTCGTACGTGTTGGCTTCCTTCCAATTGGCTCCTATTAGTTGGTGCCATATGCTGGGGACACTTCTCGTATTCTATGACGCAAGAGCAGCCTCCGACGAAGAAGCATGCTACGGCCGCTCCCCGCGCTTCCACAGCTTCTTTTGCGGGGGATGCTTCCAGCTCAGGGCCGGCTGCAAAATCCTCCGAGGCAAACCTTGCGAGTCACCCCCCGACGCTCCCAATCCCTCCAAGCCGGACCTCTTCTCCTCCGAGGCGTAGTGATCGGAGGAAGAAGAAAACTACCGAGAGAGGGGACGACTCTCGGGCTCGATCTGTCTCCTCGGATCAACCGAGGAACTTGGAGGTTGTCTTGGCTGGCACTGGTTCAGCAGCTGACATATCCACATCGACGTCCGCCTATGCCATCCATGTGAAGAGGATGTTGGATGGCGATATCAAGGTGGATGACTTCGATAGCACTTATGCGCGTGACTCTTTCGTGATGAAGGAGAAACTCCAAGCGGTAATTTCCCGACTCTACAACCCGATATGTTTTATTCCGAGCTAATGTTCGTTTTTATAGTAGACTACTCGGCAGTTCGCAGTCTATACCGAGAAGCTTATAAAATCTCTTGACTCCGCGAGCGAAGGGATCGATCAGTCGAGGAGGGAGCTTGAAGCCGAGAGGAAGAAGAGGAAGGACCTTGCTGACAAGTTTACTCAAGTTTCTTTGGAGCTGCAGGAGGCGCGGCTCGGTTCTGAGGAGTGGCACAAGAAATATGAGGATCTGAAGAAAGAGCGCGCTACTCTTTCGAATCGCTGCAAGGTCCTCGAAGGTGAGCTGAAGAGGGCTATGGACGACTTTGAGGCCAAGTCTGCAAAGAAGGAGGAGGAGCTGGAGTAGTACAAGGATCGGTTCAGGAAAGGGCAGGAGGAGAGAGTGGCGGAGCAAAAAAGGCATGAGTCTAAGGTCGAGGCCTTGAAGGGGAGAACTGGGGTCGACATGGAGCTTCTTGTAGAGAATCCATCCTTCAAGCCAACCTTCGACGTCTTGGTCAAGATGGTGACCAGCTTGATTTGCACCTTGGTTGGTCGGAGGTGCCCTGGATTCGAAGTTGACAACATCACGCGTCCTCCGACCCCTCCGCCGGTCAACACCGAGGCGAAGGCGACTGAAACTAACCCAAAGGTCGTGACCGAGGTGCAGGCCGAGGATGTCGATGCCTCCAGGAGCCTCGAAGAAAAGGAGGCCGACAGCTTCCTGAACGTCGACGCCGGGGAGGACGCTCAGAAGAAGGATGGCGAGGAGGGAGTTGCTGCTTGATTTTTCTTTTCATCGTTTGTAATGAAATTGTAACCAAAATACTCTCTTTTTCATTTTGCTGACGTCAATGCCATGGCTATGTTTGTACATTCAACGTGTTTTAGCGCTTTCAATTTTGCCAGTTGGATGTGTTGGTTGTTTGAATGCTTATTCTGCATGTTTTATTTGCAAGTGTAGAGGTCGACAATGAGGAGTGATAAGGCTTGGGTTCGAGCCTTTCTGCTCATCGGTGGCGACCTCTAGGGTTAGCTGCGAAATAAGACGGTAGGGTGTCAGGGGCATCGCCCCTCCGACGCTCAAGTTAGTAATGGGATTATAAGTATATAATGATGAAATAAACGTAAAGATAAGTTAGAGCATGCGTATCTGTGTATTAGGAGTAGTACTTCTTCAAATGTTTTACATTCCAACTGTTCTGTACCCTTCTTCCTTCCAACGTTTCAAGCTGGTAAGCCCCGTGTCCCACTACTCTGGTTACCCTGTAAGGGCCTTCCCAATTAGGAGCCAGCTTTCCCGCTCCGGACTCTTTCGTGTTCTGGAACACTCTTTTTAGGACTAGGTCCTCTTCTTGAAAACTTCTGAGCTTCAGCTTCTTGTTGTAGAATCTTTCTACCTGGAGTCGCCGTTGAGCGGTCTTGGTTGCTGCGTCATTCCTTACTTCGTCAATGAGCTCAAGGCTGGTCTGAAGTGAGTTTGAGTTTTCTGATTCGTTTGCGAATTCCACCCTTGGACTGTGGGCAATAATTTTGACAGGAGCCACGACCTCCACCCCATATGCTAATGAGAAAGACGTAGCCCCAGTGGCGGTTCTCTGAGTGGTTTGGTAGGATCAGAGAACTGCGGGGAGCTCTTCTACCCACCCGGAGCCGTGTGGGGTTAGTTTCTTCTTCAAGGTCGCAATTACGGTCTTATTTGTGGACTCTGCCATACCGTTTGCTTCGGGGTAGCGAGGCGTAAAAAATATTAGTTTTATTTTGTATGTGTTACAGAAGGTCTGCATCCTTTCGCTGACGAACTGTCATCCGTTGTTAGTACGTATCTCCTTTGGGATCCCGAAGCGGCACAGGACATGTTTCCACAGGAACTTGATGACCTCAAGGTCTCGGGTTTTTCCCAAGGCTTCACCCTCTACCCATTTGGTGAAGTAGTCCGTTACCATAATGATGTGATCTTTCTGCCCGGTCCCTTCAGGGAGGGGCCCTACTAGATCCATACCCCAGACCATGAATGGCCATGGAGTGATTGATGCGTGTAGTGGTTCTGCATTCTTGTGAGTTGACGCCTCAAAGCGTTGGTAGCTATCGCATCTTCTGACGTGATCGGCCGCGTCTTTCTTCAGAGTAGGCCAGTAAAATCCGGCAGTGATTACTTTATGGGACAGTGATCGAGCCCCGGCGTGATTCCCGCAATCACCTTCGTGTATCTCTGTGAGTACATTCTCGATCTCCGGTGTGGTGATGCATCGGAGGAGGGGCCCTCCGAGTGATCGCCGGTACTGTCTGTTATTGACCAGGACGAACCGAGCGGCCAGCCTTTCTATCTTTACTACCTCATTTTTGTCGCCAACCGGGGGTTCTCCAGTCAGGTGTCGGATAAGGGGAAGCCTCCAATCGCCTCTGTCGTGGCTGACAGGCGGGACATTGTTCTGCGTGGTGACGGATGGGGCTAACAACCATACTTCGGGGATCGGTCGAATGTTGTGGGAGGAGCTGGTCGTAGCTAAACTTGCCAGGGCATCTGCCCGGGCTTTCGATTCTCGAGGAATATGACGGAGGTCCCACTCGTCCATTTTTCCCTTTAATCCTTCAATCAGGGAGTGGTATAGCTTTAGGCGCTCTTCTTTGATGGCATAAGTACCCTCTAGTTGATTAACTATTAATTGGGAGTCGTTTTCCATGCGAACTCTGCGAGCCCCAATTTCTAGAGCTAATTGAATCCCTTGGGCGAGCGCCTCATATTCGGCCTCGTTATTTGTGGCTGGGAAGTCGAGCCGGAAGGCTCGTTCATAATTCTCTCCCTGTGGGTCTGTCAGAACCACTTCGGCTCCATTGTCGTGCATGTTGCTGGCTCCGTCAACCCTCAGAGACCATATTCCAGCGTCGTCATCGGCACTCGCCATGTGTGCCACCTCGTGCTCCACTTTAAGTTGCAGATTCATGGAAAAATTAGCGACAAAGTCGACTAGTGCTTGCGATTTGATGGCGGTTCTTGGCTCGTATTGGATTCCATGACCGCCTACTTCTACTGCCCACTTGAGCAGTCTTCCCGATAGGTCGGGCTTTGACAGTACGGCCCTTATGGGGTATGCCGTAATCACCTTGATGGGATGTGCCTCGAAGTACGGCTGTAGCTTTCGAGTGGCGTTTACGAGGGCCAATGCGAGCTTCTCCAGAGCGGTGTATTGGGTTTCCACATCCAGCAAGGACTTGATGGCGTAGTGCACAGGGTGCTACTTCCCATCCATTTCACGTACTAGAACAGCCCCGACCGCGTGTCTGAAACTGACAGGTAGAGCAATAGAGTTTTGCCATCAACCGGTTTGGGTAGCAGCGGTGGGCTAGCTAGAAAAGCTTTTAGTTCTTCAAGTGCTTTTGCACACTCTTCAGTCCATTCAAACCGCTTTCCTTTTCGTAATGTGTTGAAGAAAGAATGGGTTCTCTCGGAATAGCGTGATATGAAGCGACTGAGGGCAGCAAGATGCCCGGTCAGTTTATGGACTTCTTTTGGCGACTTCGGATGTTCTAGGCTCTGTATAGCCCTGATCTGCGGAGGATACCTCGAATGAGCACTTCGCCGGTAGTCAATGATCCTTGCACGTGGCGGTGTTCAAAGCTCGATAGTCAATGCAGAACCGCCATCCCGTGACTGGTCTTGTCGCGATTTCCTCCCCATCGTCATTCTTCACTATCTGCATCCCCCCTTTCTTGGCTACTACTTGTGTAGGGCTCACCCATTTGCTGTCGGAGATTGGGTAGATCATGCCATGGTCAAGGAGTTTGAGAACCTCCTTCTTTACAACTTCTTGCATGATGAGGTTCAATCGTTGTTGTGCTTGTCTCTTCGGTTTGGCTTCTTCTTCAAGGATGATTTTATGCATGCACAGTGAAGGGCTGATTCCCTTGATATCCCCCAAAGTCCATCCGATGGCGGACTTGTATTTCCACAGAATTCGCAGCACTTTGTCCAACTCCCCCAGTGTACGATAGGCAGAAACAATGACAGGGTAAGTATCATCAGAACCCAGAAATGTGTACCTGAGATGTGCCGGAAGTGTCTTGAGTTCCAGAACTGGTGGATCATGTTGGAATTGTATACATAAAAGCATTATGATTGGTATATTAGGAAAAGTTATGTTTGATATACTGGTAATCATTAATGACTTGCAATAAACAACTCCTGTCTGAATTAACAATCATACGATGCGAACAAAC
>JAPKLW010000378.1:543694-580617 GCA_026898455.1 Plectranthus barbatus | reverse complement strand
TTTTTTTTTTCCAGATTTTACCATCAATCAAGGCTAAGTGGCCTGAATGGTTAGGTAAAACCATTTACATCCAACAAGATAATGCAAGGCCCCATATCAATGACTATGATTCAGACTTTAGAGCACATGCAGATTCAGATGGATTTCATAATTCATTGGTGCAGCAACCACCAAACAGTCCAGATGTCAATGTGAATGATCTAGGGTTTTTTAGGGCTATACGGAGCCTACAACAACAGCATGCATGCAAGGATGCAAATGAACTAGTTAATGCAGTGATAACATCCTTTAACACACTAGAACCTATGACATTGAACAAGGTTTTTCTGTCTCTACAGTCCTGTTTAGTGGAAATATTGAAGGTTAAGGGTTGTAACAGCTACAAGCTGCCACATATGAAGAAAGATGCTCTTATATTGCTTAATCAATTACCAAGGAACTTAGAATTGCCTATGGAATTGGTTAAGGACAGCCTATCCTACTTAATTGAAGAAGGGCAGACAAATGGGATAGAGAAGTTGATTGAAGATTTGGGAATGCAAATAGTCAGCTAGAAAGCATAGGCAATGCTTCAGTTTTTTGTAAGACAATTCCATTACTTGCTTTTTGTATAGCATAGGTATGCTTATTGTATAGCATAGGCATTATTAAGAATTTTGTAAAACTGCCACGTAAGTTAATTTTGTAAAGCATAAGCATCAGTTGAATGTTTTTAAAGTATTATCATTGCTTGCAAATATTGAAACTTTAACCAAAATCAGTTTAAAGAAACCACTTCAAATCGGCCAAACACATTTCACAGAAATGGTGGATCATAAATGTGTTCAGATTTTTTTTTTAAAAAAGAATGTGTGAACAATTTGCCATCATCTCAGCACAATAGCCTCAAAAACCCACAATAGATTTGCAAACTTGAACCATAATCATAAGCAACATATGCATAACCATAACCATATGCACAGGGACAAGGGAAGTCACATTCCAACCATAACCATTCTCAGAAAACCATACACATATGAACATGGACAAACTTCACATGCTCGAACATTACAAAAAGCCACAGTCCAACCATAACCATACTCCGAACACCATAAACATATGAACAGGGACAAACTTCACATGTTAGAACATTAAATATAGCCACAGTCCAACCAGATCCATTCTCAGAGAACCATAAACATATGAACAGGGACAAACTTCACATGTTCGAACATTAAATATAGCCACAGTCCAACCAGATCCATTCTCAGAAAACCATAAACATATGAACAGGGACAACTTCACATGCTCGAACATTAAAAATAGCCACAGTCACATGCTCGATAATTAAAAGTGTCAAGGATAAGAGTTCACCGAATATCTGGAAATTGGATTTTCCAGAACATCCGAACCACCTCCAACTTCGATTCGAGAGGGAATCGAGCTTCATGCGCTGAAATCGCCACAGTCGCCATGTCCATTGAGTAAGGCCCGCTCAGAATCGGCTTTTGATCCTCCGTGTCAGGGACGTCGGCAAAGAATCCTCTGTCTTGTCGACCAACCACGAATCCTCTTCGACGGCGGCAACAGCTCCGATTGGGGAAGACATTAGGCTAAGGGACGACTCAAAGTCGGAGGTCCTGTTCTGGATAAGGGATTCGAGGCTTAAGCCTTCGTCGGTTGACCAAACATCTCCCCCCCAGACAGTTTCAGCACCAGCAACATCGATCGAAGACGGGGGCAACAAAGGCAGGGGCGATTCGTCAAGCGATTTCTTCATCGCGGGTAGGACGAGCAGCGAAAGAAAACGAGAAGCGGATGAGAGAAAGATAGAGGGACAAAGAGCGAGCAACAGATGAGGGAAGGATAGAGCGACGGAGGACGAACAACGAAAGAGGACGGCGGCGCATGGGGTGAATCGATTTAGGGTTTCAATATTAGAGAGAACAAGCGGCGGATGGGGTGGGGATGTGTTTAGGGTTTTTTGTGAATGTGAGAGAACGAGCGAGGGGGGGTTTGTTTTAGGGTTGGGGGTAGATTAGGAATAAAAATTAGGATTTAAATAATTATGTTTAGTGTTAAATTTCCTTAATTTTTTTTCTATTTTCGGTAAGGGGACTAATATATGGAACGGACGAATAAGGAAAGAGGGACTAATGAAGTGGGACGGAGGGAGTATATCACAATATTATAAAATAAAACATTATATATTTGATTAGCGCATCACACGGGTGCAAATTTACTAAAAAAAATACAGTTTGTGTTATGTTATTTTACTCTAGTAAGTTTAATAATTATATTAGATCATAACACTAGCACTGCAAGTGAAAAAAAAAAAAACCTCAAAATTGACATTTTAAATTCTTATAAGTAATCAATTAAATCAAGAATTCACAATTAGAAAACTTTATTTGATATATCCATGAGATGAAATAAAACTTGCTATAAAATTAGAATATTTATTTTTAAAAATTGTCACTGATTTTTGAAAATTAATGAAATAGTACTTAAAAAGCAAGTGTTACAGCGCACTACTTTTCATTTGCGCGGCCCTCGTCTTTTCTGGAAAATACCATACCACCCCGAAATCTAGACCTAGCAAAATATCTGCGTCTATGGCAGGCGCCGAAGCGGAGGCCGTCGACTTCGAGCCGGAGGAGGATGATCTCATGGACGAGGACATCGGTGACGGCTCCCCCAGCCGAGCCGCTGCCCCTCGCCTGAAGTCCGCCATCACCGGCGGCGGGTCGTCCTCTGCTCCCAAGAAGACCAAGGGCCGAGGTTTCCGTGATGAGGCTGCTGCTGAAGCTGACCGTAATGCTCGCATGTCTGCCCGCTTCGATTCGCTCGACTCCGAAGGCGGTCCTGGCCCCGAACGATGTCAGTTTGTAAAACCCTAATTATTTTTTATTTAATTTTGTAACTTTTACTTGGTTGCTCGTGCGGTTTCTTCCTGCTTCTAGCCATTTGGTTGTTATATTATATCTTTGCAGATATTGTTGAATAGTTGTATGAAAAAAAATTAAGCGATTTGTTCGATGGGTTTGGTCACATGTTGTACTCTTAAGAGAATTTAGCGCATGAATTTGAGATTTAGTAGCGGATAGTTGGTACTAGCGTTAGTTTGCTCCGGTTGCTACAGTGGTACTTCTAATTGAAGTTTCTGCCAGTTCTATGTTTCCTGCTACTCACTCTAAGTGATGGAGGCATTTAGGACTAGATGGAACCATCTTCATGCACTATAATAAAAGAAAAAACTTAAAGTAGATATTGAGATTGAAATTGAGTTATAATTGTTGTTGCACCTCTGTAGCTATTGAAGGATGGATTATTCTGGTTACTGGAGTTCACGAAGAGGCCCAAGAGGATGATCTACAAAATGCATTCGGTGATTTTGGAGAGATAAAGAACTTACACTTGAATCTTGATCGTCGCACCGGATATGTCAAGGTATAGATATTGGTTGTTTTTATTACCACTTATAAAAGCGGCATGTGATATGATTAATTGTAAGTTTTGGTAGGTTAAACATTCAATATTACATTCCACAATTATTTTATGTAAATCTTCCTTTATGTATCATGCGGACAAATTTTAAAAAGGTTGTTTGCCACTTTATTACGAATTCAGAATTGGGATGCCTTTTAGAATTTAGGAACATGCAGCTTGGAGTGGGCTATCATCCGTGTGACATTGTTATGAAATTCTTTAATGGAAAACACAGGAAGCAGTATTCTTTTATATTTGCAAGGATAAAAATTCTCTTTATTTTCTCTTCTGTGGAATTTTACAGTTGTATTGCATTTTAATGTCATATTCTTAATTTCGTACTGCATAATGTTGCCTTGGCATTTGCTATCCCTTTCTGTTACGTATCCAGATGACTCTAATACATGTTTTCTCTCTATCAGCAATTTATTCTGATGATCCTGTATAATGGTTTAATGTTCTGGTCTGACTGAACATTTTGAGCCTTGGAACTACCTAAGTGAGTACACAGTCTGAAAGAAAAAAATAATCATTTATTCACTCTTAGTTAGCCATAAACAGCATATTTGTTTCTGTAGAGCAGTCTTTGTCTCAGAGTGATAATTGGGGATTCTTTTTTTTTCTTTTTTTTTCCAGACTCACTTTTTCTGAAGAATAATTCTTCTGTTTCCCTGCTCCATGTTGCTCATATCTGGGTGTGGAATACAGCATCTTTCCTCACTATTTTTATTTTTTTTTCTGAAGGGCTATGCTCTAATTGAATTTGAGAAATTTGAGGAGGCACAGAGAGCTATAAACGAAATGCATGGAACTGAACTCCTAACCCAGGTCATAAATGTTGACTGGGCATTCAGTAAAGGACCCTTCAGAAGAAGGAACACGAGGAGGAGGTATGGGTTCTCAAATTCTTATCTATGATGACAATACAAGTCTCTGTCAAGTTCTAGGTTCTGATTATCATTGCTCATAGCAGAATATAGGTCTAGGAACTCTAGTAGCATACATTACGCTGGCCCCCATTTACTTTTGGTGCTATTGTGAATGAGCAGAACTTAAAAAACCAATTTTTTTTAAATGTGCCATGTTTTACTTGTTACCTTAAGGAACGCATTCTATTTTAAGGAAAATTGAGTTGGAATTTAAAAGTGGCTTACTGAATAATTGTGGGTTATCAGTTGGGGGCCGTTATAATTCAAACATGCTAAATCTATGTTATGATTCCTAACCCTGGAATACCTTTCTGCATATTTCTAATCTGCGGAATAACACTTTATGTATTCCAGTCCATTTATGACATCTTTGATGATCATATAAAGGGTTATGCCAAACTATCACAATTTCATTTAATATAAGATTAAGACACAGAGCTCTCTATCTTGTCTGAAATCCTATCTGGCTGCTATTTTTGTTTCGCGAGTTATCTGTTCCTCAAACTCTTTTGCAGATCACCTCGGGGTCATCGTTCCAGGAGTCCAAGGAGGAGGTTCTGATCTTGTTGGCATGTCAGAGTTTCTGAGGCTTTGATTTGGAGTGAAGATATTAATGCCAATCCTTTTGAAGTGTTCACAATGTGCGATTGTTGTTTTTGCTGAGAAATATTTTTCATCCACTTTTTTACCATTGTATCAACATCTGTGATGCATCTTTGGATTTGCTGCTTCTTCCTTGCTGTTCCAATTTGTTTTTCGTAATTCCCAACGTTGTTCCCATTATCTTGTCATGGATAACTTACGACTTCTAACATTATTATTCTGTTGTTTAAGAGATACAAGGGAAATTGTTATTGCCTTTGCACATTTGAAACGTTCGACACCAAGAAACCATACATCCTCATTTATCGTCGAGCTCCATGAAGTTGTAAAAACAATCCACTGCAAGTTATAACCAAATGCTTCAAACTAGAACATCATAAACTCATAATCTATGATATTTCCTCTGTCTCATTTACTTGATCCTGTTTTAATTTCCACGAATATCAAAATTCATTGATGAATACATTAAATATTTGAACAAATTTTTTGAATTACCCTTATTTAGCTATAACTATTAATAATAACTCTATTAATTATGTACAATTTATAAGGGTAAATTTGTAAACACATGTAAAAAACAATACTAAATTTAGATAATGGATCATATAAATGGGACACCAAAAAAAAAAACATGGACCAAATAATCGGGACGGAAGGAGTAAATCCTAAGCGTATGCAAGCAAATCACAATCAAATTAACCATGATAAAAAAAAAGAATGATAATAAACAGCATCGCCAATCCTTTTATGTGCCTGTTTGGATTGGTGGATGAATCAATAAGATTGATTGAATGAACATAATTATATGACTTGAATTAATTAATTGTAAGGGAAGGTCTTGGGTTAGGCAGACCTAAACGATTTAGGTGGATTTTATCCATTAACCCAAGCCCAAATCCATATAATATACCCTAATTGGGATTAATAAACCCTATTTGGGATGAGTCAACCCATTTGAATAGGATAAAACCCGCATAAATTGTTTAGGCCTGCCTAACGCAAGTTTTTGCCTAATTGTAACTTTAGTATTGTGGGGTAAATAATAAATAGAGTGTATCCATATCCATGAAGTCAACAATTTTTAGGCAATTTGTGCTAATCAGAGATGAGTTCTCACTCCAGGGAGGGGAATAATAGAACTGAGTCGAGCGATTAGTGTTGTGCTCATTTGGTATTGAGGTGAGCTTCGAGTTTTTTTATCGAATACTTTGAAGTTCACGAATTTAATTGAACCTTAGTTGAGCCTAAACAATTTTTCTAAGTTTACAATATATTTAAAACATTCATTATTATTTGAAATTAAAAAAAAATATTCCAAAATTAATATCGTATTCATGCTCAAATTCATTTTTTTCTCATGACTATTAAGATTACATTTATATTACTCTTAAATTATGAAAATAATGTTTTTATAAAATTAATTGTGTTATTTTTTAATAAAAAATAAACACGAATGAGCTTTTTATAGAGTCGATTAGGTCGGCTTTCACATATTTTTTCTTTAGCAATAGGCTTTCATAATTAGTCACTCAATCACGATTAATCATTTCTATGATGGGCTTTCACAATTAGTTCTCATCGTTTTGGAAAAAAAGGAAAAAAATAAAAATAAAAGAAAGTTTATAGGCCTGGGCCGGTCACCCGGTCCAACTGAATCCCCAATTACCATCTAATTCAAAAACCCTAGCACCATAATTGCAGAACAACTTGAGCAGAAAAACCCTAAAAGAACACATCCTTGTAAATTACAGTCTTCTGCTAATTGGTTTGTTTCCATGGAACAGCGGTTGGCCAATACCTGGCGGATGACCGTTAACGAGAAGAACTTCATCCAAACAGCGCTTCTCTCCGACCTCCGAACTGACGGCCGTGGCCCTTTTGATTACAGGAACCTGACAATCCAGTTCGGTAGGTAAGATACTCTCTCCTGATTCTTTTCATTTCTTGTTTTCTTGTGATTTTTTCTGCGATGCTTAACCATTTTCCGCCCAATCGTTAGTCTGCAATAGATTTTTATTTTGTATTATAATAGAGTGAATATTGTTCAACTTTTCTTTATGTATTGGGAAATAAAAGTTATTTTAGTGTTCTTGATACCCCTTTAGTAGATGATAATGACTGGTTTAATTTACGCTAAAACATTTTTGCTGAGTTTTGATACCTGTAATGCTCTTGTGCCAGTGCTTTTACTTTTTCCTTGTAATGAGGCACAATATATAGATATTTCAACCTAGTTTTTCCCACCGTTAGGAGCTTGTATCATTCACCTATTTGTCTTATTTACCTCTGATGTATCTTGGTTGAATGATTGCTTCACGAATAGGGTAAAGAAAGAAATAATCCTGGCGATTCTAGTGCTCATGAATGCTTTAATGGGTTGACAGTGTGGAAGACATACTTTACCGCTTCTGTAAATATTGGATCCTGAAATATATAAAAACCTCCTTAATATATTGCCAACCCCTTTTCTATTACTTTGTTATATTGTCATTCTCAAGCTCCTTTATTTTAATTTAGATGGTGCACGTGATTTATGATAATCATGAGTATGTGGATTGTGATTTATGTACACTTATGAACAATTTTTGTGTGTGAACAGTGAAGATGGTTCTTCAGAAATCCAGCTGGGCCAAACTCGTGTAATGGGGTTTGTAACTTCACAATTAGTGCAACCTTACCGTGACCGCCCTAATGAAGGAGCTCTTTCCATATTTACTGAGTTCTCTCCAATGGCGGATCCTTTGTTTGAAGTTGGTCGTCCTGGGGAATCTGCTGTGGAGTTGGGACGCATAGTTGATCGTGGGTTAAGGTAATCTGTGATTCGGCATTTTATAAATTAATACTTAATTTTCTAGAGTTTGTATGTTTAAAAGAAGTATGGAAATCTTGTCACCTGCTTCATGCTGAATCATAAATAGTGTTTTACAGGGAAAGCAGGGCTGTTGACACAGAATCATTGTGTGTTGTTGCAGGGAAATGGGTTTGGTCAGTTCGTATCGACCTTCACATTTTGGACAATTGCGGGTAAGTTGTGCATCTTTATCTTTTATTTCAAATAGATGATCCTTTGCTTATGCTATTGCTGACCATTATAGATAATATTATTGGAATTAGGAATCTTGTTGATGCTGCGAATATTGCAGCCTTGGCTGCTCTATTGACATTCAGAAGACCAGAGTGCACACTGGGAGGAGACGATGGTCAAGAAGTTATAATACATCCACCAGAAGTTTGTTCCTTCCCTTCCATATATGATACTTGGCTATTTTGATTCTGATTTAGTTGATATCACCTTCCACAATGTTGCAATCTGTGAGGACTTTTGGATTATAAGGGTCTCAGTAATCAATTCTTGCCCTGTTAATAAGGGCTGCCTCTGCTGTGTAGCATTTCTTGTGTATCTTAGGCATTTGTAAGCATGATTATGTTTCTATCAATACCTTGCCTCACCCGTAAGAGGGGTTTTGTTTGGTGCTAATATGCCTATATCACAAAGCAGCCCTGTCTAGAAACTAGGATATTGAGGTTCAGTGTTTCTTTTTGGGCTTTGGCAGGTCAGAGAACCATTGCCATTGATTGTACACCATCTCCCTGTTGCAGTTACTTTTGCATTTATTGGTACTGAGAGTACAGTGGTAAGCATATCACAAACAAGAGGCCTTCCCCCTGAATTTGCATGTTTGTTATCTTGTCTTTGAGCTTGTACATATGCTGCTAGGTGATTGACCCATCACACTTTGAAGAAGCTGTTATGGGTGGAAAACTTACTGCTACTTTGAACACGAATGGTGATGTCTGTGCTATTCAAAAAGCTGGAGGAGAAGGCGTGATGCAAAGTGTCATTATGCAATGTTTGCGGATTGCATCTGTGAAGGCTGCTGATATTACTGGAAAAATTAAGAAAGCTGTGAGTACTCATGCTTGATTCTATCTTGAGCAGCTGCTTACACTTCTTTGCTTTCTCAATACTCTTTCTTTTCTGCTGAATGTTAATCCCTGCTATTAACTTGTGTTTGTGCGTGAATATGTACTGTTTCTCATCACACGTAAAATTTTGAATATGTTTTGTAAGACTTAGTGAAATTTGCAATTGTTTGTCATTTATTCAGGTGGATTTATATAATACAAGAAGAGCTTTAAAAAAAATCAAAAGACACCCTGATTCTGTTGATGTCAGCAATATATCAAAGGACATGGAGAAATCTAAACTGAAAATAGAGTGTCCAAGTGCCAGTCAAAGTGATGACATGGAAATTGAGAGCCACTCTTCAAAGAAAGATGGAAGCAGTTTGAGTGATAGAAAAGCTAAGGCTTTCATTGGTGGACCATCTAGTTGGTAAATATTTATTGTAATGATATACCTAATTAATGAATCTGTGCTTCCTGAATTTGGTCCGTGAGACTCTGAAATTTCCGTTACAACTAAAATAAATTTTTTAAAGTCAGTATATTACGGGCATTATTATATGAGTTTGTTTGTGAGCGGGCTAATTATATTCACATATGATAAACTGGATTATAAAATATTTTTGTGCAATTTTTTTTCTTGTGAACTTATTGCTCTATTTCCTCATGGTGCTCTATGTTCTAGTTGACAACTCATGTTATTACTCTGTTTATTTAATGAGCCCAATTACGTGTAACATTCTGTTGAATGGGTGGATGCATGGACTGGAAGTTTCAATTAATTCATATGCAGTCCAATTTATCATCATAGACATCTTTTTGATGTTTGGTTTGCTAATTTTGCTTGCAGGGATCCATACTCCAAGCCCATTGATGTTGATGAATTGAAAGCATCTCTGGCTTCAAGAGGTATTTTAGTGGTGGTTTTGAGCTTGTTTTTTTTGGACCAGTGACCGTAAAAGATGAATATGCACAGCTGTTCAATTTGTTCTCTCTTATTATAATTTCTTGGTATAGAAGTTAAAATAGACATTACTACTCATAGTTTCTCCACAGAGCTTTTCAAGTCATCTTGGATCACATACACTCTGTCAAAGATCTTAGAGTGCTAAACCTTTTCTTGACAGTTGAAGCCTTTGCTGAAAATATTGAAAAACTTTCGTATAAGATCTATATCTTCCATTTATGTTTTTTAAATATCAGAAATGTAGGTTTTTGAATATGTTTGGAAAATTCTTCTTTTTTCTAAGATGAAGTTCCTCTTTTGTAATCTCGTGTTCCCTTGGTTTTGTTATCAAATTTCTTGTTCCTAGGAGTTTAAAATTTTTATTTTAAGGCACCCTAGCGCACTTCACTTTGTTAAATCAATTTAATCAAATTTATCTGATTTTAACTTTATATGGAGATGGTGGTTTCATTTCTTCCTCATGACAGCAGCTATAATAAGTCTTATTCCTTTTATCTGGATGGCCACATGTAGGCTGTATGTCAACTTAGTTATATCCACTTGAGATTGTTTTCTTCGACCTAAGAACTGTTTTGGCACTTTATTTTGCTTAATCCTTTGTTTTCATAGATTAGAAGCATAAATTAGTTCATATTTTGCAGCTACAGCAACCCCCACTGAGAAGATGGATATAGTGCCCCCTGAAACGCAAGATCTCAATCTGACGGATCAATCCCTTAGAGATGCAGACCCATCACCTTTATCGCCAGTTACTGCTCAAGCTGGAGAACAGACCGGCAAAGCCAAGACATTATTGGATGCCGTAAAGCCTAAGCATAAAAGAAAGAAGAAGAAGAATTTGCCAAATTCAGATGGAAGTTGAACAGTGCTGTGGGTATGTATCTTATGTTTTCCTTGTCCATGCACCCCCCCTTCTGATAAAACTTTCTGGGATGGAGTTTTGGGATCTTCTTCTACCTTAGCTTCTGAGATGTTAAGGTTCCATGAAGAGACAGTACCCAAAAACAAAGCTGGCAATCCTTACCATGGATACTGCGTGGAGTCACAAGATACGAGGCAAGAGATATCTGGTTAACGTTTTGGTCGAGAATTTTCGAGAGACTGCAGCTGAAGCCTGTTTCTAGGTATTGTAGTTGCCTCATTTCATCTTCCCAGAAAGTCGACTTAGTTTCACTGTAGCTGATACTGTTATATTAATTTTATTAAACATGGAATGAAGAATGAAGTAGTCAAACTTTTCTCTGTTGCCCGTTCTTGATATTTATAATTTTTTTAATTATAAATATATTTATTTAAATTCACACACCAAAATATTCCAAAAAATGTCTAATACATAACCTTTTGATCACAGCAAGGTGAATGATTCTAGATTTCTTTCTACTCAACTTGTTTTGCACTTGCAAACTGAATCTAATCTACATCTGTATGTATATGTTGGATGATAAGATGAACTTTTTACAAGGCTTGTGTTTTTGTGAGATGATGAAATCATTCCAGTTCGAAATTCATTTTGCTTTGAATGTATATTCTAAATGTAAACTAAAAGATGTATTTCAACATAGTAAACATTGTTTGCATGAGCCATGCATAAATAATCAAGTAGCGTAAAATGTACTTATATTTGGAATATCTCACCATACCACAGAAAATCACTGTTTCTTACAGAATTTGCCTAAAAAAATAGTATACAGTATGGTAGATGCAAGAAAACATATTGAAGGTGAAAAAAGCTACTCCTTGCGGGATTGTTTATTGTTACAACAACTAACATAGAATTCTAATTAGGCTTCATCATAAATGAGTATTAATTAAATTAAATATGCATGAGAGGGGCCCTGCAAAGCAAACACATTGAGTTTGGGTTTGGGACCCTCGTGCATTCAATTCTCTTGTCTTTAAATTTAATCACCCATCAACTACGTACGTACAGACTACAGTTGCCCCTGCCCTTTCTCTCTCTCTCTTTCGTTTTTATTAATTTCCACAAAAGATTTAAACATGCAAGGCAACTCCCATATACAAACTTAAATCCAATGCAACAACTGCCATTTATGATTTATCCAAACAAAGAAACCAAAAGCAAACCACAAATTCTTCTCAAGCAGTTAGTACCTACTTGTCTTTCACAGAATAAGGAAGGGTATGGAAATTGAGGGTGGGAGTGGGAGTGGGTCCAGATCTAATGGTTGTGGTGGTGATGTGGCCGAAATGCGGAGAGGCGGCGAAGCTTACTTGGTGTGGCGGGAGTTGACGGTGATGCTGCCCAACTTCGGACAAGGGCCGGTGAAGAAGCTGCTGAATGGACTCAACGGCTATGCTGAGCCGGGTCGGATCATGGCCATTATGGGTCCTTCCGGATCCGGCAAATCTACCCTGCTTGATTCCCTAGCAGGTACTACTATTTTATTTCTTTCATATCTCTCCATCTATATTTCTCATTTTTATTTTCATGGTTACAACATGAATACACTTTTTTTTCCTTAGTTTTTTATTGTGAGTTTTATTCTCGCTTGGTTACGCTAATTTTGTGAAAGTTAGGCAGAAATAATAAATAATAATAATAATAAACTGAAATAAAATAAAGAATTTTATATAAGAGAGGTGAAATCCATTACTTAATCTGGATTATTAATTAAAAATCATTTTTGACCTTTTTTTAAAAAAAAATTGAAATTGCGTACACTAAAAGTTCAATTCAGCCGAATATAGAAAAGTGCAAATATATGAAAATAGCCAATTTACTTATCCAAAAATCTTAAATAGCCTGCAAAGAATAGCCAAACTCATGTCAACTTCCACAAATTCCCCTACTATTAACATGCGTTTTGCATGTTTTTTAATTTATAAATTCACTATATTTCTTATCCAGCCTCACTTAATTTATGTTTAGTATTATTTAATCATTTATATTAAATAATAAATTTCTTATATGTTTTAATAGAGAATGAAAGGATATTCTAATAAGTATTTGTAATTAAAAATTGCTGAAAATTCATTTCTTTTGACATATTAGTTTACAATGT
This sequence comes from Plectranthus barbatus, assembly GCA_026898455.1. NCBI lineage: Eukaryota > Viridiplantae > Streptophyta > Magnoliopsida > Lamiales > Lamiaceae > Plectranthus > Plectranthus barbatus. The sequence goes on along the minus strand of JAPKLW010000378.1, from coordinate 567,721 downwards.
ATTCCAATATATCTATACCTATATCAACCCAACGTATAAATCTTATTAAAATATTATATAATCAAAATAGTTTGTAAAAATATAATTTAATTTTTCTTAACAAGGTTGTGGTAAAGTATCTATTGAATTTACGTTACTTTTATGTCAAATATAATTTAAAATACATATATTTAATAATAATTAAAAAACTGAAATTAAAAAGGAATAAATTGCGATTTAGAATTGTAACGTTTGCCATTTTTTTGGTTTGAAACTCAAATAAAAAACTGTAATTAAAAAATAAAATAATAAATTTATTGGTAATATATTTGTTATTTTATTTTGCTTATTAGTGATTTACAATCGGTAATTTATGACTAAGTGTTAATTAATGAAATTAAAAATATATATATATATTAAGAGAAATGATTTGTAATATATTTGTGATTTCATTTTGCTTAGTAGAGAGAGCAAAGTTGAAAAATGGTGGCAATTTAGCAAAAATAGTTATTTCTTATATGAGTACATAATAGTGGTCATTTAGGATTTTTAGATAGTAAAAATGATTATTTAAGGTTTTGACTTTATAAATAAAGCACACATCTAACTCTATTGTGTTGGATTAGCAGATGATAGGTTGGGCCTAATATTATATATCAATTCTGTCACACATATTTCTCAACTTTTATAAGATTTTGAGGGTTTTTTTTTTAAAAAAAAATAAATGTAAAAAAGTAGAAGAAATGTAAATTGGATTTCATCAAAATCTGAATATTGAGATTCAATTAGTGTACCAATTATTAGGGTTGGGGGGAGTAGTTGAACTGAAGCAGCCCGACAGTTTTGAGTAAATGATGATAAGCCCACCCTCTTTTTTTTCTTTTTATTTTTATTTTACCAGTACTTGAGTAAAATTATAAAGCTTAAAAATGATAGTTTTGTTTTATTTCAATATTTAATATATTTTATGAATTTGTATAAATATATTCGCTAGCTTTTCTGTACAATATATTCCTCATTACTACTCCTTATTTATTGTTTATAGGTTATGTTTCATTATACTACAGTACTTTTGTCATGTACTCCGCTTTTATGAAGATTTAATTAAAATATCTATGATTGCCACTCAAAAAAGGTAAAAACTACTCATATTTTTAAAATAATAAAAAGAATAGCAGAAAAATGCATTTTTAATTTTTATTATTTTACGTTGGGCACAGGCAGACTATCAAGAAACGTAGTCATGGTGGGAGATATTCTTCTCAACGGAAAGAAGCGGAGGCACGACTATGGCGTCGTTGTAAGTCACCAAAACCCCAATCCCATATCTGCAGTCTTCTATATATTAACAGTGAGCTAGGGAGGATGTAACGCAACTCGGATTTTTGCATGTGGTGAATCAGGCATACGTTACACAAGAAGATGTGTCGATGGGGACTCTGACAGTGAGAGAGACTCTACACTACTCTGCACATTTGAGGCTCCCCAGCTCCATGAGTAAGGATGAGATCGAAGACATGGTAGAGGCGACCATCATGGAGGTGGGGCTCCAAGAATGCGCTGACCGCCGCGTCGGGAACTGGCAGCTCCGCGGCATCAGCGGTGGAGAGAAGAAACGCCTTAGCATTGCCCTCGAGATTCTCGTACGCCCTCGTGTACTCTTCCTCGACGAGCCCACCACCGGCCTTGACAGCGCCGCCTCTTTCTTTGTTATACAAGCTATCAAGAATCTTGCTCGAGATGGAAGAACTGTCGTCTCCTCTATCCATCAGCCCAGCGGCGAGGTCTTTGCTTTGTTTGACGACCTCTTTCTGCTCTCTGCTGGTGAGCCTGTTTACTTCGGAGAAGCTAACAAGGCAATAAAGGTGATGTACGTATATATATGTAAACTCCCTCACATTCTTCTCTTTCTTCATCTTGTATTTTTTTTTTTTTTAGTTTTTTGCAGAAGCAGGGTTTCCATGTCCCAGTAGGAGAAACCCATCGGATCATTTCCTGCGGTGTATCAACTCGGACTTTGATGTTGTGACGGCCACATTGAGAGATTCACATAGACTCCATGTATGAATCTTGCCTAATAATGTATAGAAATCTTGGCTCCAAAACTATCTCAAACTATTTTGTTAATGACAGGGAACACACATATCATCTGATCCTTTGATGAATCTAGCCACGTCTGATATTAAGTCAGTACTTATAGAGAAGTACAAGCGCTCCAAGTATGCTAGGAAGACAGCATTGAAGATTCAAGAAATATCAAACATTGTAAGCAATTCAAGACTGTGATGATATATATTTACATATATATAATGTATGTGATGAATTGCAGCAAGTAGGGGAGATCGAAAGGATAAAGGGAAGCCATGCAAGCTGGTGGAAGCAGCTTTGGACTCTGACAAGGAGATCATTTGTGAACATGTCTAGAGATGTTGGGTATTACTGGTCTCGAATAGTCATCTACACCCTTGTTTCTTTATGTGTTGGGACTCTGTTCTATGATGTGGGCACCAGTTATACGGCAATCTTCGCGAGAGGGGCGTGTGGTGGCTTTGTTACGGGTTTCATGACCTTCATGTCGATTGGAGGGTTCCCCTCCTTCATCGAGGAGATGAAGGTAAGAAGATTTCGTTTTAAGAAACCAACATTGGAGTGATTAACAGATAAAGTTTTTCTTGGTTGACAAACAGATCTTTTCTCGAGAGAGGCTTAGTGGTTACTATGGCGTAGCAGTGTTCATACTGTCCAACTTCTTCTCCTCCTTCCCCTTCTTGGTAGCAGTCTCTGTTATTTCAGGGACTATCACATTTTACATGGTGTTTCATGCTGAATTCTCTCGCTACGCCTTCTTCTGTCTTACTATATTCGGGTGCATAGCCATGGTAGAGAGTGTGATGATGATTGTCGCTTCTTTGGTTCCCAACTTCTTGATGGGGATCATTGCTGGGGCTGGAGTTCTGGTGAGGGATCTCAGCATCTCTCTCTCTCTCTCTCTCACAAAGATCGATCATGGTGAATGTCTATATTGCAGGGGATCATGATGATGACAGCCGGTTTCTTCCGAATGCTGCCTGATCTCCCCAAGCCATTTTGGCGATATCCAATTTCATACATTGGCTACGGTGCATGGGCTCTCCAGGTATGGCTTTAGCTACTATCTCCAATGAGAATCCGTGTTACATCTCGCGTTTCACGATCATGACAGGGATCGTACAAGAACGACATGATGGGGCTAGTGTTCGAACCTCTAACACCGGGTGATCCAAAGATACCAGGCGAGGATGTAATAACAAAGATGTTTGGAGTATCCCTGCAGCGTTCAAAGTGGTGGGATCTGCTGGCTCTGTATGGACTTATATTGTGTTATAGATTCATGTTCTTCGTCGTCCTAAAGGTAAAGGAGAGAACAGCAGAATTCTTTCAGTCAATCTACGCCAAGAGAGCCCTGCATCGTTTCAAGAAACGCCCTTCGTTTAAGAGGAGGCCATCCCAGTCTTCCAATGCCCTGCGCTCTCTGTCTTCTCAAGAAGGTCTAAACTCTCCCCTCCCTCAGCATTAACCTGCTAAACTAGACTTGTTTTGACACAGAATAGCATTTGATATCTACTTTCAATTGAAATATTAATTAACAGAACAACATCGTTGAGAAATGAAGAAATAGATTTAGCAACTCAATAATCTTTCAAATGTATATGTTTAATGTTAGTAGACCCTTCAAATGAAGTCCTACATAAAAATATAAAAGAAAAGAAAAAACTAATCTAACTCAACAAAGTCATCTTCTCCGCTACACTGAAAGTTATTAGGCACCTGTGTTTTTTGGCCTCGCTCAACCTAGTGTATCTACAGCTACTCCATTTACTGTATCAACCCTCGAGGGGAGAACGCCAGTCGTGTAAACAATAACAATCCAAATTGCAAGAACGGTTGGGCATCATGATGAATTCAGTACTAGTGTTTATTCTCAGTAGACACACCATTCTCAACTCTGCCATCAAAAACTTCATATGGAACCTCCATCATAGGCCTCGGGATAGGGCTCCCGTTAAAGTCATCAGGAAATGCCTCAAAGTTGGGGCCAAAGTTGAACTTAACAACACAGTTTGGTTGGTTTGGAAGAGTGTACATTGAAGCAGCGGGATAGTACTGGCCGCCATGAATGTCTTTGAACGCAGTCCCCTGACATACTCCATTCTTGAAATAACACATCTCACTTCCTGCAATCCATAAGCAATATAATGAATACTTCACTTGAAACACAACTAAACACACACTTCCATAATTGGTATTACAGCCTAAAATTAAGATTTCAGAGATAAAAGTGATTAATTTGGTGGGAATAATGAAAAGTAAGAAGTTCTCCTAAAAAAACAAGGATTTGGACATTGATTAAAACTTAGGCATCGTTTCAATAACTCTTCTATCAAATAATTTGTCAGACTTCTAAGTATAACTTTAGTACATTAACAAGAATAAACCAAAAAAATTGATGACAGAACAAAGAACTAAATCCAAATTTGTTTTGAAGCAGCTCTTATATACCAAGAGTAGTGTGGAGAAAAAACAAGGATCATGCATACCATCATTCACAACTGACTGGTGTCTACATGTATACTTTTAGACAAATTACAGAACTTTCCATCCAAAAAGAGGAACCACATCATGAACCATTAGCAGATTTGCACAGACCACAGTTTTATACATAAGCCTACTCATTCAAACATTCATGAAAGGCTCCAGCATGAAATGTAAAACTACGTTCACTATCCATTCATCAAGCCTAGCAAGATTGATAACAACCAAGCATGATCTTATGACAACCTACATTGCATCAGAAGACTCACCAGGCACAACTTTTGGAGGATCCGCGTTTGCATCCGGACCAAAAACACAACGCTGCCCTTTATACCAAGCCATGCGCAGAGGACCAGGTGCATAAGCTCCTCCATTAGGCAAATTGATGTAACATCCAATAACATCACCTTCTTTATACCCATTCCCATAGTTTTCCCTCAACGCCTTGTGCACTTTACTCCCATCAACGTCCCTATACCCGAAGCTATTGCCATCGTATCCAACCGGTGCCTGCAAGTCGGCCTTATCAGTGGACCACCCCAATCGTGTATGCCCCGTCTCTCCCAAACACACCACCTTTATCTCGAAGTACCATGCCCCCTCCCGCACTCCCCGCGTGGCTCTCACCATTCTGTAACCCTTCGTACTGCCCGCACTCAATCTGTCATCGCTCAACTCCACCTTCTCCGCCTTGTGCACCTTGGATAGGCAGATTTTTAGGTCAGGGGAATCGTCGCTTTTGTCGGGACATCGGAGGATCGGGGTGATCAGAACTCTATCTTCGGCATTGCCGTTCGCTGTATTCTTCCCGTTGGAAGCGTGCTTCGTTTTCTTCTTCCCCTTTCTGGAGGTACTACTCCATACATCCTTGCTCCTCTTCTTCGACTTCTTCGGCTTCCCAGAACCGTTCTGGGAAGCCGGAGTAATTGCGCCGGCGTGGGAGGGCAATTCGGTCAATCCCGGTGCAGAATTCCCGACGTTGGGAGTGTCGGGAATAACCACCTGCTTCTTCGTAGGGCGCTCTTCTTCCTCATACCCGTCCATGTGGTCAATTTGCTCCGCCTGTGGTACTTGTAGTGGCGTACCGCAGATTGAGGTGTCGTCGGAGGAGAGTTCCTCGGAGACGGCGAGCCCAGCCTCCTCCTTGATTACGTCGGGCAAGGGTCGCTTAGGCAATGTGGCGTCGATTGAGAGTCCGTTAGCTTCGTCCATTATGGGAGTGCGAAGCGTTGAGGTTGACGGCCGAAAATTATATATGGCGGAAGAAAGGATTCGGATTTGGCGCACAAAATTCACCTCTGGGCCTGGGCCTGGGCCTCGCCTTGGGCTTCGCTGCGGCAGGGATGAATGCAGTCATGCTCTATCTTTTTCTAATATATAATGTACGAGAATATGAAAAATCTAATCCTATTATGATTTTATATTATTTTTAATAATAAGGAATAATATTTGATACATTCATTCATAAACGTGTGAAATCTATAATTTATACAACTCCTAATCCAAAACAAATTAAGTTGGATAGCTGTTGCTTATTATATATAATAAAGCAACTTACACAAACATGAAGATGAAGATATTGCAGCAAAAAAATGAGGAAATGCCACGACAATATTATACCTGTGAGGGCCACCTATTTCAACCTTTATAAGTGGCCGGAGTCCGACTACGTGTTCATTCAGTCGATTGTCCTCCGTCGCAGTGATGGGCAGAGCAGCTCCATACATGGAGATGGTCGGCCAGTGGACGGCTTTTCAAGTAGACAGTTGTATCTGAGAAGCTACGCTTTCTCAACAAAGGAGGAATATACGATTACTGATTGCTTTGGACGGTCGTTTAAAAATAAGATAAAGAGGTTCTGCTCCGATAGTCAAAGTAAGTCCGCCGCCAAGTCCTCTCTCCGACGGTGGGTGCAGTGCTGCACAGCAATTCATGTTAACGATTGATTGTGTTTTCAAATATGCACTAAATCTAATATTTTTTTGTCACTGCATTATACATTATATTTGATTATATTAATTATGAAAAATACTATAATGTTTCTCTTTATTAAATTATATTATAATGTTTGATTTATTTAGTTAAAAATATATTCCATTTTAGTTGAATCGTGCGTCAAATTACATGTGGCTCTTATGAGACATAAAACTTGACAGAAATCAGAATAGAACACTAAACGGATGAGTCATTTAAAATTTAATAATGTTATCGATATATGATATTTTTAATTGACAATAATCAATATTATGGTATAAACATTATGATATTTTTCATAACAGATAGATATTTAATTAACAGAATTAAATATTATTATATAATTCAATAACAAATAAACATTAAAATATTTTTCATAACTTACTAATATATTAAAGTATAATTGATTGTTTCTCAAAATATAAACTATTACTAACTAAATATACAGCCAAAAAAAAAACTAATGTATTATATTCTTATAAAAAACAAAATATATAGACTTTTATTGATATTTGAAATAAGTCGGTGCATTTTTTATGGAAAAAGAAAATAGAAGCTAGTATTATTTATATTCGATCCAAAAAAATTTAATATATATATATATATATATATATATATATATCCTAAAATCAACAATAATAGTTTAGGATATGTACAATTATCATAGCCACCTTTATATTATATGTTATCTTGAAAATCAAATATTCTTAGATTAGATTTATAGGAAACATATGGATCACGATTTATCCCCAACTAAATAAAATGTCGACAATTCCAAGTCGATGATGAATTAAATATGCGTAGAATTATAGGAAGCTAATCGATTATATTTATACCCAACTAAATAAAATGTCTACTATTCCAAGTCAATTAGGAATTATTTACATTTAGATTAACTAAAAACCTAAATTCTATCCAGCCAAATAATTCATACTAGCCCAAGCTGATTAACTAGCTGCTGTTGTCATCATACATTCTAACTATCTTAAACTATATATGTAAAATTATGATGCTAATTTTTTTTTTTTTCATAGTATCTAGTTTAGGCGGCTTTCAATGTCATTGATAAAGTTAAATGCGCAGTAAAAAAAAAAATAACCAGTGCTCATTTTTTTCATTTCTTTTAAAGAAAAAAAGCTGCTGCTATATGTTGTTTTATTTCTTAAAATTGTTGAAGTTATTTTTCCAATATTTAATAGCGTTCTAGTAGTTTGAAAGAGAGAGAAAATTTCATGTGAAAAATGTGAAAGGTAATTGATTATATTTATTTTATTATTCGAATATTACATTGATATTCAAACAGTCAAGGTAACATAATTAAACAATGTGATAAATATATATAAACAATTTTCTCATTTTTCTTGGAAGAATTTTTTGTCACATAATCTTATACCTATAGAGAGAGCGAGAGTTAGGTGTTACAACTCATAATTCATAAACTATATCTTTTCTTGAAGTGTGTTGGATGCATGCGATGTGTAATAATATCTTTTCTTTCTTTATCTTAAGATTCCTTGCCTAAACTATTGTTTCTTTTTTGCATATATACACTATAACACGCTCAACCTTGGACCCCAAAGTTGGCTACATTACCATTAATGATTTAAATTAACTTACAAATTTATGGCTAACCCCACATACATACTAACACAAGTCTTTCCTAGTGTGTTATGTTTTGTCACTTCATTGACACCTTAAGAAATTTCCTAAAGAATTATCCATCATAATTTTACTTCAGATCAAACACACGTATTTAAATTAAATGATACTTTAGATCAAACACCTGTATTTAAATGAGTGCAAGAGTTGATGGTACACAATATTGATATGAATAACACATCAAATCCTCTATATCCTCATACTTCTTATACACCAACGATCATCACTCCCTGCTCCGTCATCGAATCATTACAAACATGAATTATGTTATATTAAACATTTTGATTTTAAATGATCAAGTTTGGCCTGGTGCAAGTGTGCAACTGTCAGTAGAGCCACAAAGACTTATCATCATAAATAATTATACATCTGTATATTCAACTAAAGCATGATATTTTCCTATAAATTGCTCAAGATTTCCCTGCAAGATCCAACTACTCATTCTCAAAAGTATTACATAGAGATGGGCTCTGAGAGAAGATCAGCCAACTACAAGCCCAGCATCTGGAACGATGAATATATTCAATCACTCAATAGCATCTATGGGGTAAGTTCCATGTAAATATTTATGTATCTATATGTATGTATGGGTGTGTTTTGTTTCTTTGGAAACGGAAAAGAAAAAAATGACTGCATATCGAAATGGCAGGAAGAAAGGTTCTTGCTTCAAGCCAAGAAGCTTAAAAATGAGGTGAGGATACTGCTGGAGAAGACAGAGAATCCAATGGATCAGATTGAGATGGTTGATGCACTGCAAAGGCTGGGGATATTCTATCACTTCACCAATCATATAAACCTAATGCTGCAGAATCTGCAGAATCTTGGTGATGATTGGAATCTGCACAACTTACATGCTGTTGCATTGAGATTCAGGCTCCTCAGGCAGCATGGTTACAGCATTTCTTCTGGTAAAACAGTTTCATTTTCTGTATCATCGTCAGACCATGAATTTCATGATCTCCATTTATTTTGCAGAGGTTTTTAGAGAATTCATGGATGAGGCAGGAAGTTTTAAGGCAAGCATATGCGGTGATCCGAAGGGGATGTTGAGCTTGTATGAGGCTTCGTATTTATCAGTGGAAGGCGAGTGTGGTGTAATGGAAGAAGCCAGAGTTTTCGCTACTCACCAGCTCAAGCAAGCGCTCAACCAAAATATCGACCCCAGTCTTGCTGAGGAGATCCACCATGCTTTGGAAGTTCCTTTGCACTGGAGAGTTCTGCGGATTGAGTCGAGATGGTTCATCTGCGCGTACGAGAGAAGACGTGGCTCAAACCCTTTGCTTCTTGAGCTTGCTAAACTTGACTTCAACATACTGCAAAAGATGTACCAGGATGACCTGAAAGAACTATCAAGGTAAAACTACATAATTTAGAAGAAATGATAGTTAAACTTCATGATTTCTGATTCTTTGAGATGCAGGTGGCATACGAAAACACGCCTCGCAGAGAAGCTGAGTTTTGCGAGGGATCGATTGGCGGAATGCTTCCTGTGGACAGTGGGATTCACCTTCGAGCCAAACTTCAAATACTGCAGGATAATGTCAGTGAAATTTGCAGTGCTGATAACCATCATAGATGACTATATGATGTGTATGGCACTCTGGAAGAAGTAGAACTATTCACAGATGCAGTCGAAAGGTACGTTTCCTGCTCGAAAAGGGCATCATCAACCAGAAAGAGATAGATGATAATTTCTAAATCTTGTTCTGTTTCAGATGGGACATCAAAGCTCTGGAAGAACTACCAGAGTACATGAGGGCATGCTTTCTTGCTCTGTTCAACACAGTTAACGAAATGGCTTACGACGTGCTCAGAGACCAGGGATTCAACATCATACCACACTCCACACAGAGGGTAAAGCTTTGTTTGTGTTACTACACCACTACAGGAGAAATGTAGTAGATAGTGATTGATAATGATACCTTGGATTGGTGTAGTGGGCAGAGCTTTGTAAGAAGTACTTGGTAGAAGCTCAATGGTACCACCGAGGTAATAAGCCGAGCCTGAAAGAGTTCCTCACAAATGGTTGGGTTTCCAGCACTGGCCCTCTGCTTATGGTGCATGCTCATTTCTGCATGACAAATCCACTAAAAGATGAAGCTCTGGATGATATGCACACTCACCCCGAGATTCTGAAATGGACGTCTCTCGTATCGCGCCTTGCTGATGACTTGGGAACCTCCGCGGTATCAACTCTGTTTTTTCATCAGGTGTTGTAAGCATTTATCCATACCTGTGATATCAACTAACTCTCCCACGTTTCAGGATGAGTTGAAGAGGGGTGACAATCCTAAGTCCATCCAGTGCCACATGCACGACACGGGCTGCTCTGAGGAGGAGTCGCGCAGCTACATAAATAGACTTATTGCTTCGACATGGAAAAAGATAAACGAGGACATATTAATGAACAGAGGATACTCGAGGGACTTCATAACAACCTCCATCAATTTCGCAAGGATTTCACAGTGCATGTATCAGTATGGAGATGGGCATGGCGTACCAGACCGCAAATCCAAGGCACTTATACTTTCTCTAGTTATCGAACCGATACCTCTTTCGTAGGCACAAATTCAATGGAATCAGACCATTTCTTTCAACTAGAGGTTCCTTTGAGCTCTTGAGAGATCCCTTAAAAGCATGAATATTTTACTAATTTCTCAGATAATAAAATCTGCATGTTACAATGTTTGATGAATGAAAAGGAACACTAACGGTGTCTTAATCATAAATCTCGAAACACGGATGATACATGTATAAATATAACTACAACAAGCAGAGAAAGGTTCTTGAACCTACTCTCCAGCACACTACATACTCTCACTAAGTGTCAGCAAATATGTAAGGTCACACTTACAGTTTTCATCAAATAACTATCACTCTAGATCTGGAGCCTTCTGGATTCCTATTAAACGAGCGTAATCAACCCACCTGCAGATCGATTCAAGAAATAGGAAATAAGTCATAGGTGAGGAAGGCAGAGCTATAAGCAAGTGCAGGAAAGAACTTACAATAATGAACCCAGAAACGTGTTTCCTGTTCTCACAGCAAAGCAAATGGCACTCAATAATAGTTTGTGTTGATGAAGCAAGGGCTCCAGTAACCTTTGTTCGATAACACCGGCCAAAACTTGATATCTGTTGGAGAAGAAGAAAGTTTTCGGTAATCAGGATTCTGTTAAGAGTGTTGCCTAAGTAGAACAGATACATATGGACTAGGATAAATGCATAGTCAGATTGTCTTTGGGCAGTAATCTGGAAACAGATGAATAATGAGTTACGTACCGAAGATTGCTAGATACAGCCATATAGACACCATAGGCAACACTGGTAGATAGGACGGGAACATTTTCCAGTTCATCACCGGCAGAGTGATCAACAGCCTTACGAGCATTTATCAATGCATTTGTCACAACAGTGCCAACCTAGTCATCAACAAGTAGTCAAGCTATGTTCTACCCATAGCAAACTTAAAACATTACATAGAGTTGACCAATAGGCAAACATAAGAGGTACATTGATAGCTCTTCGTTTTGTTCGTTTCATTTGACATTTTGTTCGTTTCATTTGACATTCAGATAATAAATAGCTCGAATTGGAAAGGAAAATGTGTAATGCTCATTCAAGTTTAAGAAGAAACAGCGAGCAATCGGCAGTAGACATATTGATAAAATACAAAGAATTGAACGCGGTCTTCAAAAACAATGATGAAGAGAAACTACTCAAGTAGATTATCTCTTTTGTGCTGACCAGCTTACATAATCAGATCAAATAGACCACGGTTAAAAGTTCTGTTCGTGAAGAAAATCTGTAATGAAAATTACCAAAGATGATGTGGTACCCACAGCAAACAGCTTTGCTCCATTACGCTGTGAGAAAAGAACCAAAACATATTAGGTGCAATTTCAGCACTTACTTTCCCTTTTTCTCCTGAAAGAAATGTCAGTAAGATAGATATCCTACCACTATTGCACCAATTCTTTGCAACAAAGAAAATGAGCTTCCACGCAAAGCAACCTGCATAAGATGTAAACCATGGTTTCACGACTCAGTTTATACCTCATGTCATAATGAAGCAATAATCAATATAGTGAAGTCACCTGAAAGGCATTATCTGGACAACCATGAAAGAACTTGGCAAGACGGCCAGCATTGAGAGCAAGTGGAGGTCGAAGAGAAACAGTAGGAGCCGGAAGGTAGACAAGCATGAAATCAGCTATTATTGCCATCACCTGAGCCATAAACAAACTGAAGGTATAAGGACGAGATCTGAATCTGTTCCCAAGAATCTTTCCAAGGCCAAACAATGGATGAAGTTACTGTAAATTACTTTAGATCATTACCCTCTTCTGAACAAGTTATCATCATTGTCCTTGCACCCCTAATAACGAAGCATGTTTTGTTCTTTATCAGATACTACAATTTATCAATTCGGATGTTGCATAATCTTGGAAAAATCAACTATTGTCTGATATACAACCAACTGCAAGTTATATTGTTGTGTGTCTTGCATAATTACACAAGAATGGAAGAAAAGTGTAAGGATTTAGGCTAAGAAAATACCAAATTCAGTTCTAATATGCTATTTGTTCTCTATTAGTGAATGGAAAGAACCCTTTTAGACATTCGATAAAACCAGAATTCCATTTTGCTCCAACTGGCATAAAATTATGCATAATGCCAAACAAAGATATGAGTGGCTGAAAATATATAAAAGCACATATCTCAAAACTCCAAATTGATCAAAAGCCATTCCTAAGGAACTCCTCTCTCTCTCTTTGCAAACAAAAACTGCCTACAAACAGAAAGTAAAGAACTTCACGCCCAAATAAATTTTATGATTAGTGAGTATTTCAATAACAAAGATGAGCACAAAACATTTAATTGCATAATTATATTACTCAGAATAATTTTTAGGCAAATAAAATTATTGTAATGAATTTAGACATGAGCATTTAAGAAAATCATAGAAGAAGCTACCATACCACATCAGCAAAAACAATTTCGATCTCCTTGAAAAAGTTTTCCCTGCGGCGCTCATATTCCGCAGCAGTCTGAAGAAAGCAAACAGATAAAAATGTCAAGGGAAGCCAAACACAATTCCTAAACTATTATAATATGCTATTTATAAGAAAGCCACAAAAAGCATATAGATACTCCAAAAAAGTCCAAAATCGGCAAAGAAACAAAGAAGCACTTGGATACTCAAAACCAAGATTTTGCACCTATTGTATTGGCACACCAACGGCCATAATATAGAAAGCGAAGCGGAAAATGCAAAATGGGAAATTACAAACATAAAATTGGGGTGACTGAATATCAATTTCCACTGTTAATCCTTAACAACGTGCACATTTCTTCTATTTATGGCTCTCGCCATCATAAAAATAAGCTTGAAAAAGTCGATACCAGTAATGTCATATAGTAAAAAAAAAAAAAAACAGAATTTTGATTCAGCCCATGAACTAATTCCATTAGATTGAAGACACCAGCTATACAATAGAAAATCAACCAAACTCGTAAATATATTTCATTTTAGTATGAGATTAAGAATAAACCAATGCACTAATTAAGTAGGAAAAATTAATTTTAAGAAAAATCATCCAAAGAAAAAGAACCTCAACAAAATTATGTTAGAGATAAAATCTCGGTGCATTAAAAAACCTTTGTGAATACTCCAACGCCGCATTCCATGGCGACTTTAGCCAAGAAGAGATCGTCAGCCAACAACCTCTCCTTAAACCCTCCGAACTTCATCAGCCATGAAAGAAAATCCGATTTCTCGAGATCAAGATACCTCAACATAATCGATCCGGGTATTCTGCCCTCTTCGACGGCGGCTTTCAAATCCTTAGGCAAGCTCTCAAGACTCCTCCCAGCCTCGGCCAGAGCCATTAAAGCTTCTTCCTTGTTATTCCTCTTGTTCTTATCGTCGTTCCCTTCATTCCCGTCGCCACTTCCTCCGTGTCCCCCGCCGCCACCGTTGTTACTTCCGTCTCCTCCGGAGTCGCCGCCGCCGCCACCGCCGCCGGAGAGTTTGGTGTCAAGTTCGCTGTCGGTGGCGGAAGCATTGGTGGAGAAGGCTATGAATAAAGAGCGGTGGGGGCTGTTATTTACGGAGAGTGAGAGAAAGGTGGGTTTTTGGGGAGTGATCAAGAGAGATGGAGGTGAGGGAAAGGGGATGTGATTAGTGGTGGGGTGGCGCTGGTGGTGAAGAGAGAGAAGACGCAACGGCGATGGGTTGGCATTGAGTGTGGTGGAGATTGGCATTGCCGTTGTGTTGGTGATACCACAACTTCTTTCTCCAGTGTGTGAATGAATAGTGGTGGCGGCGGTGGCGCAGTGTTTTCGAGCCAACGATGTTATAGGTTGGTGAGAGTGATTTAATAATATTCTCACAAATCATCAATTGAAACCTAAAAATAATTTAATAATCGAATTAAATTTTAAATTGAGAATTGTTTCATCTTATATATTCTAAATTGAAAATACATATTTTAAGTTCAAATTAATTTTCAAATGTTGGATTGATAATTCTCTTAAAACTCATATTATATTATAACATGTTGAATTGAATTTAAATTAATGTATTATATTTAAAAAATATAATTTCTTTAGTGAAATATATATAATAAAAATTAAAAATATGATATAATTAGAATCATGCTGCCCACTTGTAAAGTTTTTTAAATCTTAAATAATTCTGTCCGAATTGTGAAATGAAAACAATAGTAGTAGTATTTAATTGACTTTACAGGTGGCATTATTAAAAAGTCATTATTCAATTTCCTACAAATAACTTCTTAAAAGTTGTTCAAACTCTTTCTACTTTTGCGGCAATTTTAACAAGGATATTTTTTTCCCGTTTATTTTAATTAATGAAACCAAAAATTCTATTACAGTTAAAAAAAATTATACTCCCTCCGTCCCGGGACAGTCACAACGTTTTCCTTTTTGGGCCATTCCGGGACACTTGCAACGTTTCCATTTTGGGTAAAAATTAACAATTTAATTACACTCTAATTATGTTTAATTAAAACATAAAAAATCAAAATTTTTTTTAATTAAACCTAATTAATTGAAAATAAAAATAACCTACCCCACCCCAACCCACCCCCTAATACCCCCAACCCATCCCCCCCTTCTCATTCTCAACCCTAGCCGCCATCTTCGTCTTCGTCTTCTTCGTCCCCATCGCCCCTCTCGCTGATGGCACGCTCCGATGGCTGGTTCAGCCCACGTCGGAGACGAAGCAAGCCCTCGCGGCCGAGATACTCCCTCCCCTCACCCCGTATCTCCTATTTCTCCTATACGGGAGACGAAAACCCTAATCCCTACCCTTTACCCTCCCGCGCGCCGGTGCCTGACTCTGAGGGTTGGATAAACCCTCGAGCGCCTCTAATCGACCGTTCGTCCCCTTCGTGCCGAAATCGCAGGGGGGTTTCGCCACCCCCTGCTGTGGTTCAACCGATCTGCGAGCTTCGCCACCCTCCAGCCGCCGGTCTTCCGATCTGTGACCTTCGCCACCCTTCCGCTGCGATGACTGAGCCCAGGAGCTACGCGGTCGACGGAGGCGAGGTGCATGAAACCCCCCTCGGATCTGTGGCCTGTGATGTTCGCCCACCCCCTTCTGCGGGCTTTCCATTCTCCGATCTTCGCCACCCCCCCCCTGCGATGACTGAAGGTATGAGCTCTGGGGTTGAAGGAGGCGATGTCTATGCGATTGTGGGATCTGAGGCCGTGCAAGAAGCTGATCTGCAATGGCCGGCTGGTATCTCTGATCTCGGTTTATCTTTTATGCTACCTATTCATGCTAGCGAACTCCCTATTGTGACTGATTCTGAAGTATGTCGTGATTTTGGTTGGGATTTTGTGGAACAATTGGATTAAATTGGCAAAATATGTTATGCATGTTCATTTTGATGCTGCTGCATTTGTTGATTACATATGTGTGCTGCTGCAAGTTGTAGATTACAAAAAACTAGACTAATATAGCTGGCTATACATCATATGTTCAATGCATGTCTGATTTCTGTCATCTCGATGTTGTGCTGCTCTGAGATGTAGCCGATGCATTCCAAAATGAGTTCTTTTGGCACTTCCAATGTTTGTGGTAATGAGTTGGTTCTGCGTAGTGCTCCTTTACTCATGTGTGGTATCTTGTATGCATTTGAGCCCCTCACCTTCATGATCTCTATCATGCATGCTTGTAGTGTGATGAACACATCATTTAATGTTGAGGCTGACAACTTTGCATATGAATCTTCAACTGCATGAACTAGTTCATCCACTGTTTTGCTTGCACTCTCATACTGAAGGGATTGAATTGCTCTGAACCACCCCAAATCATTTATGTTGCAATCTGGTGAATTGGGGGGCTGTTGTTGAGTTTGATGTTGAACCCTTGTGAGCATGCAGCCTCTCTAAACTGTGCATCATCATCTAGAATATGTGGCCTTGCATTATCTTGCTGGATATATATCTCTTTGCTTGCTCCTTCTGGCCACTTGCTCTTGATTGCTGGTATTATCTGTCATGAAGGAAAACTCTTCAATGATGTGTTGAGCTGAGAAGATGAATGCAATTGTGCATGTGTGCTTTTGGTTTATGCCATTTGTGCCTGTGTGCTTTTGATCCTGACCCTAATTGCTGTTACATGTCTCTATACCCATTCAATGATGTCTAGAGCTGAGAATGTTGATGCATTTGTGCCTGTGTGCTTTTGGTTTATCTCATTTGTGCCTGTGTGCAAGTGATCCTGACCCTAATTGCTGTTACATGTGCCTAAAGCCATTCAATGATGTTTAGAGCTGAGAATGGTGCTGCATTTGTGCCTGTGTGCTTTTGGTTTATGCCATTTGTGCCTGTGTGCAAGTGTTCCTGACCCTAATTGCTGTTACATGTGCCGAAAGCCATTCAATGATGTTTAGAGCTGAGAATGGTGCTGCATTTGTGCCTGTGTGCTTTTGGTTTATGCCATTTGTGCCTGTGTGCAAGTGTTCCTGACCCTAATTGCTGTTACATGTGCCTAAAGCCATTCAATGATGTTTAGAGCTGAGAATGTTTATGCATTTGTGCCTGTGTGCTTTTGGTTTATGTCATTTGTGCCTGTGTGCAAGTGATGAATGAATAAGGATCATACCTTAGAGATCAAACAATCTCTAATCACATCTTTTGTGACTGATTCAATTGGTTTTGTAACTATTGTCCCTGCACATCTATTCTTGCTGTTTCTTTTGGCTGGTTCTGTGTATGTGAATGGGAAGATGCCTATTTTGCCATCGAATAGTACCTGCCCTTGATCTGTGATTATTGGCCTACTTACTGCTGACATGAACATAACCTTGGTAATGAACTTTTTACTCTTACAACTTCTGTAAGGGTCTTCTTCTCCTGGTGCTAAGTAATGCCTATGTGTGGTTTTGGTCATGTAGAACCACTTTTCATCTATATGGACTGTGTTGTGCATTTCCATGGACTTGATCTTGTTTTGGACTCTATCTAAATGTAATGACTGAAGGCAAAACTTCAGCCTACTTACCTTGTTTGAGGCTGTCAGCTCCGGTTTAATGGCATTGGTATGTTCCCTAATCCTGCCCTCTTTCACCCATCTCCCAACTGATGACTTACTTACCCCAAGACCACTAGCAACTCCCCTTATTGTACTCCTACTTGAATATGTCATCCTTGACAACCTATCAAGGTCCAACTCTAAACTCCCTTGTTTTTTCACCCCTTTTTTGTGATTTTTCAAATGAATAAAACCTTGATCTTCTCTTTGTTTTTTTGCAGCAGTCCAAAGCCGATGAACGGTGGATCGGTGGACTCCAAAGCTTTTGGTTGCAGAGGTGATCTTGCCCCTTAAAGGCTTACCATCATTGCTGCCTTCAAGTAGAAATTGGACGAGCTCATTCCGCTTCGAATCCGAAAGCTCACGGGTTGATTCCATGGCTTCTCTTCTCTCGGCCTTTTTTTTTTTTTTTTTATGATCGATGATGATTTTGGTCTGAGATCAATTGTTTAGTGTGTATTTAATGTGTTGATTTGTTTAGTAATTTCAAATTAGGGATAGTGAGCAAAAATTGGCTCCAAATTTGTGATTTGATCAAAACAAGTTGTAATGATTACTTGTAATTTGATTTTTAATTAGTGGAGGCATTTTTACAATTTTCATTTCTATTTTTTTAAAGTTTAATTAACTAACTAATCTAACCCCACTAACTCTTTAATCAATTTTTCTTAACCTTCGTGCCGGGTCAAACGTCTCAAGAGACCCGGGACGGAGGGAGTAGCATATTGTATGGGGAATAATAGAGAAATAAATTTAATTTTTGTCAAATTAGGCAATTCTATCGCATAGTATTTATTTTAGAGAATTATATTTCGAACTTTATTTTTGTTAGAAAAATCTATTTTCATTTGTAACGCATTTATTTTATTATTGACCGAATTGTTAAATAGTGATGTGGTTATGATATATATGACTACTAGTATTGCACCCACGTATTGCGTGGGAAATTAATTATTTATATTGCAATATTAAACTATATATTTTCTTTGTAGGTAAATAAAATAGATATTTAAAATTGGTAAACTATAAAATTATATAATAACATGCACATATAATTCATATATATCATCTTCTACTGATTTATATTTATTTTCATTAATTTTTAATTTTATTTTATAACCGTAAATGTAAGTTTTTAATTTGTACCATTTTTATATTTTATTTTATTTTTTTAATCGGGTATACTATGTAAATAGAAATTAGGTGTTTTAAAGTGTCTCGAAAATATGACAAATTAATAATTTGCAAAGCACTTAACCACTTGCGCTCCTAAATTGAGATTTTTATATTATCTTTATGATATGATGGCTTTCACTTCATAATTTATAATTTTTAATACTAAACAAAAAAAAATTATCATGTGAAAAAACATTCATAATGTTATTATTGAAAATTTTTATGTTTTTGACTAATTAATTCAAATTTTCTCCATTTGTCTTTAAAACGAACTTTCGTAACTGATGTATGATCAAGATTGTTTGTTATATCATTAAATTTAGCAACATGCATTGAGGCATGCTTTATGTATATTAAACGTGAATATCAAACTACTTTACATGCAACTTGATTTATTACTCTCATATATGTTAAAAGTTTATACACTTAATCTCCATCGTTAGCTCTTTAATAAATTCAATCAAATTAGGATATCACACTACGATTACGACTCTTGTGCTTCATTAATAGAAAACTTGATATCAAGACAGTTTTCTCATCAATATTGGTTTTTATACGGTATTATTTGGTCATTGATAGTATGTACCTTATACTGATTCATATTAGCATCACACTGTTTTGAGTTTATAAGTTAAAGTCTTCAAGTCAGCATAACTTAACCATTTGTGTTTCTCAGTATGAAATCATGTTTCCCCTTTCATTATTATAACATAACATTATGTTTATACCTTATAATTTCTACATACTTCATTTTTATTTATCCGCTTTATTTTACATAATTGTCAGTCTAGTTCTTTGATGCACTTTATCCCTTCATTGATTGTGAATTTTCAAAATAATCAATCTAAAGGTAAATTAAATATTCTCCAACTCACATGCATTTCAAACTTTTCATATTTTCAATGCAATAATAAGAAACATATATAATCATGTGTAGGGTATATCACAATAATATTTTTCAAACATAGTTGTTTTAACTGATTATTTTTACGACAGATGAGAGACCAACAACCTAACTTGGGAATCAACGACCAAACTATTTGCAATTGTTTACATAAAATAAAGTGGTTTATGTTGTTTCAATATCTTCACCATACATCAAGCAAATCGGTTTCATTTTACAACCCTTTCGAATAAAATTTTATTTAGTATGTGGTGCTTGGACATATGCTCATGAAACTTCTCTTTATCTCCTTAAACAACATATAATAATCAATTTCACTTTTATCTGTCTTCTTGAAACTATACGTATATTGAAGTGCGATGCATTAATATTATTTCTTGTTTTATTTTGGTTTTGTAACGTGACATTTCAATAGTTTTAAAATTTTATTTTATTTTACAATATAGTTTGACACACTGATATTTTTGCAGCAGTAGTCTCGCATCTTAATATTTCACATTTTAATTTAATTTAATTATATTGTGACGTTCTAATTTTTCTCACTTTTTTGTTTCATTTTAAAATATAACTCAACCTTCTAAATTAATCTACTATTTTATTTTATCCTAAAACTATCACAATAATCTATTTTTTTTCATTTTTCATATTACTGTTCTACTTTATATTTCAATATGTTTCAAATTTTAATGCATTAAAATAATAAATTTTATGTTTTATTGTATTTTTTAATATTATATTAGAATACTCTAACATTACATATAAAAATATATGATGAAATAATAGAAAAATTAATTGATATATAAATTAAGTAAAACAATTATTTATTTTCATAAATCTTTACATAAATATCATGAATAATAAGATTTGGATTCATTTAATATTATTTTTAGTGTGATTTTATACTCTATTTTATGGATAATTTTTCTTAAATAATGATAATAAAATAGTACATTTTGAATGAAAATGAGAAAATCTATAAAAGAAAATTCTAAGTTAAATCTATAATATATTGTTTACATTTTTATACATTAAAAATACAATTAATTTTCTTAGAGAGTAAATATATTAACATTTAATAATGAATAAACTTAATTAATAGTTCAATGAATCATCCATAATTGTGTGTGTGTTTGACGTGGCAAATTTTATATTTCTAATTCTACATTTCTTTTCAGTTCCATTTCATTTCTTCGTCAATTCACACCAATTTTTAAATTAAATTCATTTCCGCAAAAATTCATTTGTTATCTGACTCTCGTCTCATGAACACATTTTCTTCTAGTCTTAGTAATCAAAATATCCATTTATTGAATGAATGAACCCTCAGTCTTCAGCCCAAAAATGCGAGAAAATAGTGGACTCAATAATGGCCTTGTCCATCCAAATGTATCTGTTATGATCAAAAAATGAACAAGCTCATTTTTGGAGTCCATCAAAGAAGAAAACTCAAAAAAGAGGATATAGGAGGTGGTCGAGCTACTGGGTTTCTTTTGGATCGAGCTGCATTCTGTCCGAGTTAGTTATGGAGCTCGAACTCTACAAAAGAGCTCGAGCTCGGCAAATGAACTAAAATACTCGAGGCAGACTAAATTGAAGGGGAAACCAGCTCACTATGAAAGGCCTGTCCGTTCGAAGAGCTAGTTCAGCTGAGGCATTATGACTCTTCACTTAGAGTCGCCTTCTTGTATTTATTTTATATAAATAGGATTGTAATTATGATGCATAGACACATTGAATTCAAGCAATAAATACAGCAATTAAAGCAAAAATATTAATTCCTAAGTTCGAATCAAGCATTTACTTCAAGAATTTTGTGTTCTACTATTTTTATCTAGTATTCTTATCTAAAATAGCTTCTCAAAATTCCACCATTAACAATTGGCGCTAGAAGGAGGGCCTAGTAAGAAAGAAAGATAAAATGGAACACCACAACAACGACAACAACAATAACAACAACACCAACCAGCCACTCGAACACGGAGTTTTTCGAAGCACGGCCGAGTTCGAAGCCGAACTTAAGCGTCGGGAGGACGAACTTCGAATCTCCAGGCGGATAATAGGAGGGTCACGATAGAAGCCGAAGCTCTTCGGCGACAGTTGGCATTGGCCAACAATTAAGGGCAAAGTGAGGCTCAGTCTAGAAGCAGAACTCCTCGACCAGAGGATGAGGACGAAGAGCCTCTCCCCGACAACTCGGGAGAGGATGTTTCCCGAGCCCGCACTGAGCCCGCCAGTACCTCGGCGGCAACTGAGGATAGAGACTCCCAGGAAAAGATCAAATTGCTCGAGAAATAACTCGAACAAATTCAGAAGTTTATGTCCCTAATCCCCGGAGCACCTACTCCGTCGAAGAAGATACCATTAGATAGTTATGTCGAGTCCCTATTCACTCAAAGGATCTCGGCCGTGCAGATTTCTTCCCGATTCACAATGCCAAACATAAAGGCATACGACGGAAAGACTGACCCCGACGAATTCATAAAACTTTACAAAATGAAGATGCAGACCGCGGTGATTCCCGATCACCAACGTGAGGCATGTATGTGCAAAAGTTTTGGGGCATGCATGGACGGGCCAGCCATGCAATGATTCATGCATCTAACCCCGAACTCGATCTCTTCATTTGCCGAGCTAAACGGCGCTTTTGTTCAGCATTTTTCCAGCATCCGAAGAGTACCAAAAAATCGGACAACCTCTACTCCGTCGTCCAAAAGGAAAACGAGACCCTTCAAAACTTCTTGAAGCGATTCAATTCGGTAAAGGTGACCATCCCGAACTACCTCGAGGAAACAACAGTTTCGACATTCAAGAAAGGCCTCAGAAGAAACTCCAATCTCTTCTGAAAATTGGTCAAGTATCCTTGCTCGACCATGGTCGAAGTATTGTCCCGAGCCAAAGCACAAATTCGACAGGAGGTCGAAGAGGAGAACTTCGACCGAAGAAACAAGGGAAAGGCACCGGTAAACCAATCTGATAAGAGAGGTGAAGCACGGGCCAACAATCGATACCAGCCCTACCCTTCTCGAACCGAGTCATCCAAGCAGGGGATGAAGGTGGTATCCAACGCACCTCAAGAGGAGCAAAAGCTACCTCTCCAAACTGTTGTTCGAGAGATGCAAAAAATCGGAAACAAAGTCCGGTGGCCTAGGAAGATGATGACAAATCCCGAGCTTAGGGATATGTCCCTCTATTGCGACTTCCATCAAGATCATGGCCACAAGACCGAAGATTGCCAAGACCTGAATAGAGAAGTCGATTGACTTCTTGCCGAAGGTCTCTTAACATGTCAGAAGCCCACAGAAAAAAGAAGGGTTTGAAAGAGAAACAAAAAATGGCCGAGGTCAAAATCCGAGAAACAAGACCCCAGCTACAGGAGCTAACCAATAGCCGCTGTCCAAAGAGCCAAAGCAACCGAATATCGAAAGGGTCATTAACGTCCTCACTAGGGGCTCCTCGATGACCGGTTAATCTTGGAGTGCGGCAAAAAGGCATTGCCGAGAAATGAGGAACCAACCCATACAACAAATCGAGGCATCTCCCCTCGAAGTATGTTTTGGAGCTGAGGACGAGCTCGAAGTCCGTCATCCTCATGATGACGCACTCGTCATCACTTTAATGATTGCAAATTATCAAGTCAAGAGGATTCTCATTGACACCGGCGCCTCCTCGAATGTCGTCTTCCTCAAGACGCTTTGGGGCATGGGAATCTCTCAAAGAAATATTATCGAGAACCCAATCACGCTCGTTGGATTCAGCGGGGAAAGGTTGAATTCACTTGAGGAAATAATACTACTAGTGTTTGCTGAGGGATTAAACTTAACAACCCGTTTCCAGGTTATCGACGCCCCTTCTGCATACAACATTTTGAACTGACGACCTTGGATTCACGCCATGAAATTTGTACCATCTTCCTATCATCAAATGATAAAATTTCCCACTCCATGGTGAGTTCGAGCTATCAAAGAAGATCAGCTGGCCTCAAGGAGCTGTTATGAAGTTACGCTTCGAACAGTTCACATGGTCGAAGTCGAACAAATTGAAGGAAGCTCGGAAATTTTGATAGACCTCAACTGTCCGACCCGAACAACCTTAGTCGGGGAAAGATTGAATGACGAGCAAAGACAAGAAACACAAACTCTCTGATAACTTTCATAAAGAGTTATCTTTTGATCTCTTTTCATGAACTTTAGATGTTG
>JAPKLW010000378.1:517326-543294 GCA_026898455.1 Plectranthus barbatus | reverse complement strand
CCTTACCTGACGAAAAGGCATGCTCAAGCCCAGGCTCGTGCCCAAGGGGAAGCAACTGCTGCGGATGGTGATGCAATGGAAGCTTTGCAGAAGGAGCTGTCTGTGATCAAGGCAAAATAGGTGAAGTTGCTGAAAGGATTTTGAATGATGCACAAGGTGTTACTGAAGATCAAGACTCAAACCAGCCGGCTGGTGAAAAGGAAGGGTGGCCGTGGAAAGAAGCTGAAAGTTGCTGGAAGCTCAGCATGATGACCAGGGTCCCTTCTAACCTTTATCTTTGTTTTGCAAAAATAATTTTAATTTCCGTATGGTTCTGTTATTTCTGTTTATAAGTGTTGGGTTTTATAATATTATGTTCTAAGACTAGTAGTTCATTCTCCTTTTGCCTGATGATGTCTCGTTCTTCCTCATTCTTTCTTCTGCATGTGTGGTTGTAATGGTGATTGCTGAGAGTCAATCCTCGTTTACTTTCGTTGTTTAACTTTGTACATAATATCAGGATCTACGAAATAAAGTTAGACCACAACATTGTTTTTGAATAAACCTGGTATGCTAGACATGAGCTTGAGTTTAGCTGGTACTACATCTGGAATTTCATATTGTGAAATGTCATCTACCCTAAGTTCACTCTTGATCGATATGAATTAGGTCTAAGCGCACTACTTAGAGATGATTAAGGCAGTTTCTTGATCTTTGTGCCTTCAGAAGATTTATTTTGCTATGATTAAAATTCCCTTTGCACCTAGATTTGAGCTTGAGCCTTTTTCTTGTTTTGACCTACTTCATGTTTAGCCACAGTCCAAACACGTCCCAGTCTAGAGGGTTGTTCCGATCTAGTTCTACTCTAACATTGAGGACAATGTTTTGTTTAAAGTTTGGGGGGTGTCACTTCTAGCTGAAGTGTTAACTTGTTACCCTTGTTAAAAAAAGAGAAGAAAAGAAAGGCATTTTGGCCTGAGAAAAAAAAGGGGGAATAGGCAGTTGTGTTGGCCTGTAAAATGTTTGAAATAAAGCTAATTTCCACATTGTTTGTTGGGGATTTAGTCAAAGTGTGATAGTAATCGCAAATTGCTGAAACGAAGAGGTTATAGAAGGAAGAATTGAAATAAATTCAAGGGTAGAATAAGGACAACACCTCTAGACTTAAAGTCACTCTTTCCAAATTTTCTCACCTTGAACCGTGGCCTAACATTAGAAGCTTTTAAAGTCCTTTTGATCTAAGTGTGGTGTGAAGCCTATTAGTTGAGAACAAGAGATGATGATTGGGTAGGAAAAGAAACATGGCATTGATGAGCATTGAATCTTGAATAAGTAGTTAAAGTTAAGCTCAGCTCTGTTTTAGCTATCTTGAAATCTGATTTTCTTTTCGGACAGCTTTGGATTGTAAGATTAGATGAATGTATATTGTTAAACTTTGCAAAGAGCGAGGACTGAAGTTGAGCAATCAAGAGAACCACTAATCATGCTTCCTTTTTAAATTTTTTTTTCCTGAAGGCTTTATAAACAAGGAGATGAACTATTCTAGCTTATTACTTGCAAATTTTATTTTGGTTTAGTTTGTTTTTGTTGCTTGAGGACAAGCAACATCTTAAGTTTGTGGGGGGGGGGGGTGATAACTCTCATAAAGAGTTATCTTTTGATCTCTTTTCATGAACTTTAGATGTTGTTTTGAATAAGAGGCTTAGCAATCAAAGTCCTTTTTACTTGTTTATGCTTATTTGCAATTAAGTCATAGTATTTTAATTTGTGCAAGCTTTAATAAGTTTTTGCAAGCATTTTGGTGATGTTTTGACCAGGTTCTGGAAGCTAGAGCTTTCCTGCCGCATGCTGATAGAAGATATGCTTGAGCATGGGAAATGCATGATAACGAGGAAGGAGGTTTTCTCTCTCCGGGACCACTCAGAGACAAGGATAAAGGTCCTTTTTGATCTTGTCTGCTGGGGAGACAGGTGGCAATAAAGGAAGTCGATCCCTTGTCTGAAGAAAACAGTGACATTTGCACATGTGGATGCATCATGGAAAAGAGAAGGAGATCAACGGCTGTGAAGAAGGGATGATTAACAAAAAAGGCTTGGCACTTTGAGGAGAATTACACAACACACGAACGAAGAGCAGAGGTGCTTGGAGATAGAGCTGGGAGAGGAAGTAATCGGAGCACGAAAGGATCATCGTCTATAGTTTGTTTATAGATTTTCAAGTTGTATTTTGATGATGAATGATCTTATGCTCTTATTTCTTTTGTTTTCGAATATGAGCTAACTCTATTTAACACTTGGGTTGTGGAGCAAAACACCATTTGCTTGAATATATATTAGAACTAAGTTTTGCACAATTGAACTTGTCTTTGATCCTGTTTTCAACCGTTTCTTGGGCACGACAGTGAATAGAAACCCATCACCTATAGAAACCGAAAGGAGAAATAGGCCGAGGGGATCTTAGACAATTGCGTTGATTTCATAGACATGTGGGATAATGCAACTTAATCGAGCTTAATTTTATTTTGTCATCGTCTAATCACTAAGAAATGCATAGACATATGAATTCTAGTGAAAGGATGTAGATCTAGTAGGACGACAGTTCACTAGGCAAGATTAGAAAAAGTTCTAAGGTTCAGGAGATTGCGAGACATAAGCTCTAGCATATATGATAGCGGTGGTGAGTTGTATTCCATAACCCGAGTGTGTTTCCTAGTATTTGTGAAACCAACCATAACATTTATGCTTATTTTGTGGAGTGAAGAAGTATTACTGATCTTAGCTTTGTTTGGAGTTATAATTGTTGCGCATTTTATGTTTTGAATAGATTTAGACAAAACTCTCTTTTCAAATTACAAACAATTCATAGTGCACGATTTAGAAACCCACTCCCTTGGGTATGATATCTGGTCTCTCTTGACTATATAACTTGTGATTTGTGTATACTTGCACATTAGTCCTGTAGTATCACTATAGAACACAACAAGTTTTTGGCGCCGTTGCCGGGGAGTGGCTAAATTTAAATCTGAATGCTTCTGAATTGTTTGAATATTATAGTATATGATTTGCTTAATTTTGGAAACTAATCATTTTCAGAATGCAGGTAGACCAGTAGTGTATGAGTGAAAGAATTGTGAGAGAATTATTCCCATTTGATCCGGAAATCGTGAGAACTTTCAGAAGAAACAGAAGGAGACAGAAAATTAGAAAGATGGCTGATGAACAACCAGAGAGGAACATTGATGATAAGGATAGAATTCTCAGGACCTTCATGGCACCAAAGTTTGCTGATTTTGATCCGGGGGTAGTGAGACCTGAAGTGCAAACACAACATTTCGAGCTAAAGCCAGTTATGTTCCAGATGTTACAAAGCCTGGGGCAGTTCAGTGGGCAAGCTACAGAGGATCCCCACCTTCACTTGAGATCATTCCTGGAGATCTGTGATAATTTCAAACTACAAGGAGTAACACCTGAGACATTGAAGATGCGCCTATTTCCCTTTTCTTTGAGGGATAGTGCTAAGACTTGGCTCAAAAATCTGACACCAGGGTCTGTCACAACCTGGAATGAGCTAGCTGAAACTTTTCTGATTAAGTATTTTCCTCCTACTAGGAATGCCAGGTGTAGAAATGCAATCATGTCCTTTAAACAGGAATGTGATGAATCAGTCAGTGAAGCGTGGGAAAGGTATAAAGAACTGCTGAGAAGGTGTCCAAATCATGGAATCTCTTATGGTATTCAGATAGAAAGCTTCTATAATGGGCTGCTTGGAAACTCTAGGATGATGATTGATGCCACTGTAGGGGGGGCCCTGCTGGATAAAACCTACAATGAAGCTTGTGAAATCTTGGACAAGGTAGCTGCAAACAATTATCTGTGGGCTACTTCTAGAGCAGCAGCTGTAACTACTCCAAGAGTTGCAGGGGTCTTAGAAGTGGATCCTATTCAGGTTTTTACTGCACAAATGGAAGCTCTGGGGGCAACCATGAAGAGTATAGAGAAAAACACTAGTCAAGCTATGGTTTCCCCGATGTCTACTGAAACTGCAATGGTCCTGAGTTGTATTTATTGTGGGGAAGGACATCAATTCCAGGAATGCCCTTCAAATCCAGCATCTGTGTGCTATATGGGAAACAGGCCTCAGCAGTACCAGGGAAACAATAACCCATATTCAAACACTTATAATCCAGGGTGGAGGAACCATCCTAATCTTTCATGGTCTGGGCAGGGAAATCAAAATGCTGGAACACGGGACCAGCATAATAACTTTAACAAAGGTGGATATAATCAGTATAACCAGCAGCAAAACAATCCACAGCAGAGTGGTCAGCATCAAAGTTTAGAGGCACCACCTCAGAAACCTAAGAAATCCATGGAAGATATGATGAAGGAATTTATGGCTAAGAATGAGATGAGATTGAAAAGCCAAGATGCTCTGATACAAAGTCAGGCTTCCTCATTAAGAAATCTTGAAGTGCAGATGGGGCAGTTAGCCAATGATATCAGGAACAGACCACAAGGGAGTTTACCTAGTAATACAGAGAACCCCAGAGGGGGAAATAAGCAGTGTAAAGTGGTAACCCTGAGAAGTGGAAGACAGATTGAGGAAAGACCTGTAGAAGCACAACAGCAAGAGGAAGGGTCATTTGAAAAGGAGGAACAGGTTGGAACTAAAACACAGAGAGAAGGAAAAGCTCCTGTTAAAGAGTCTTATCTAGTAATCAATGAAGAGTTAGTGAATCAAGAAAATCCTGTTGAAACCCCTGAGGGAAACGTGCTTAACACCAAAAGGAAATCAGTGGAAGATGGTCACAGTCTACCTCAACCACCATACCCTGTCAAATTCAAAAAGCAGAAAGAAGAGGAGCAGTTCAAAAAGTTCCTGGACATGCTAAAGCAAATCCACATCAATGTACCTTTGGTGGAAGCTCTGGAACAAATGCCAACTTATGTAAAATTCCTGAAGGACATTTTAACTAAGAAGAAAAGGCTGAAGGAGTTTGCGACTGTGTCTCTAATTGAGGAGGTTAGTGGACCTTTGAGGAGGCAAATTCCAGCCAAATTAAAGGATCCAACGAGCTTCACCATTCCCTGCTCAATTGGGGGAAGGGATGTAGGAAGAGCATTATGTAATCTTGGAGCCAGTGTGAACTTGATGCCACTTTCAATCTTTAAGAAGCTGGGTATAGGAGGAGCGAGACCAACAACCATCACTTTGCAGCTTACAGACAGATCAACTGTTCATCCAGAGGGAAAGATTGAAGATGTACTGTTTAGAGTGGATAAGTTCATTTTTCCCGCAGACTTTATCATTCTAGATTATGAAGCTGATAGAGAAGTACCCATCATCCTGGGGAGACCTTTCTTAGCTACAGGAAGAACATTGATTGATGTGGAAAAAGGGGAATTGATTATGAGAGTTCATGAAGAGCAGACTACTTTTAACCTGTACAATACCATGAAGCTACCCGATGAATCAGAAGACTGTTTTACCATTGGAATATTGGAATCCATTATAGCAGAGCATGTGAAGGAATTGCAGCAGGAAGAATGTGAGAATAGAGATATGACTGATGAGAATGTTGTAGAATGGATTGAGCAGGGTGCAAGGTTTGGGGGGTGCAAAGCTAACTTCGAATCCTTGGATCTGATGAACAGAGAACAGAAGGAACCAAAGTCCTCACTTGAAGATCCCCCTGAACTAATACTCAAACCTCTGCCAAATCACTTAAAATATGTGTATCTGGGGGACACAGACACTTTACCTGTGATAATTGCCTCTAATTTGAAAGATGAGGATGAACAGAAGCTGATGCACCTGCTTAGGAAATATAAACAGGCAATTGGGTGGACCATCTCAGATATTAATGGAATTAGCCCTACAACTTGCATGCATAAGATACTGCTGGAAGATGGAATCAAGAATTCACTGCAGCCACAGAGAAGGCTCAATCCCAACATGAAAGAGGTTTTGAAGAAAGAAATTATTAAATGGTTAGATGCAGGGATCATTTTCCCTATTTCAGACAGTTCTTGGGTTAGTCCAGTTCAATGTATACCCAAGAAAGGAGGAGTAACTGTGGTGCCGAATGAGAAGAATGAGATGATAGCCACAAGAACAGTTTCTGGGTGGAGGATATGTATGGATTACAGAAAGTTGAATGATGCCACCAGAAAGGATCACTTTCCACTGCCATTTGTAGATCAGATGTTGGACAGATTGGCTGGACAAGATTACTACTGTTTCTTGGATGGGTATTCGGGGTATCATCAGATTGCAATAGCTCCTGAACATCAGAGCTTGACTACATTTACCTGCCCTTATGGAACATTTGCGTTCAGAAGAATGCCATTTGGTCTTTGCAATGCTCCAGCAACTTTCCAGCGCTGCATGATTTCTATTTTTTCTGAAATGATCGAGAATGGTTTAGAAGTGTTTATGGATGACTTCTCAGTCTTTGGGAAAGATTTTAATGCATGTCTAGGAAATCTGGAGAGAGTGCTGCAATTGTGTGAGAAGTCACAGTTGGTTCTAAACTGGGAAAAATGTTGCTTCATGGTACAGCAAGGGGTAGTTTTAGGGCACAAGATTTCAAGCAAAGGCATCGAGGTTGATCCTGCAAAGATTGAAGTAATAGACAGAATGCAAATTCTAAGTTTAGTGAAAGCAGTTAGAAGTTTCTTGGGTCATGCTGGTTTTTATAGAAGGTTCATTAAAGATTTTTCCAAGATAGCCAAGCCATTATCTGAATTGCTAGAATAAGACAGAAAGTTTGATTTCAGCAGTGATTGTATGAAGGCATTTACCAAGTTGAAAGTTGCTTTGGTTACAGCTCCCATAATGCAACCACCAAATTGGGATGAACCCTTTGAGTTGATGTGTGATGCAAGTAATTATGCAGTTGGAGCAGTGCTAGGACAGAGAAAAGATAAGATTTTTAGATCCATTTACTATGCTAGCAAGACAATGGATGGTGCACAGAGGAACTATACAACTACAGAGAAAGAGTTGTTGGCAGTGGTATTTGCCTTTGACAAGTTCAGGTCCTATCTAGTTGGAGCCAAGGTAATAGTGTTCACTGATCATTCAGCAATCAAGTACTTAATGACTAAGAAGGATGCAAAGCCAAGGCTCATTAGATGGATACTTCTCCTGCAAGAATTCGATTTGGAAATCAAAGATAGAAAAGGAACAGAGAATCAAGTTGCTGATCATTTGTCAAGACTGGAAAATTTGTTTGGAGCGGACGACACAGTACAGATTAATGATGCTTTTCCAGATGAACAACTCATGGCATGCAAGGAAGATGCACCCTGGTGTGTAGACATTGCAAACTATCTTGCTACAGGTCGAAAACCATTTGGTTTGCATGGACATCAGTTGAAAAGGTTTCTACACGATGCAAAGTTCTATTATTGGGATGATCCAACCTTGTGTAAGTTGGGTCCTGATCAAATTTTTAGAAGATGTGTTCCAGATTATAAAATTCCAGAAATTTTGAATGAATGCCATGCTTCAGCATATGGAGGGCATTTTGGGGACAGAGAACAACTGCCAAAGTGCTGCAGTCAGGATTTTATTGGCCAAGAATTTTCAAAGATGCTTTTGAGTTTGTGAAGAGTTGTGATAGATGTCAAAGAGTGGGGAATTTACCAGCCAAGAATGCGATGCCTCTTAACAACATAGTGGAAGTAGAACTATTTAATGTGTGGGGTATGGATTTCAAGGGGCCATTTCCCTCTTCTTTTATAAATGAATATATTTTGTTAGCTGTTGATTATGTATCTAGGTGGGTCAAGGCTTGTGCTTGTGCTCACAATGATGCTGCCACTGTAATAAAATTTCTACACAAAAACATTTTTACAAGGTTTGGAACACCAAGGGCAATCATCAGTTGATGAAGGAACACATTTCATTAATAAGAGTTTGGCTGCTCTTCTATCTAAGTACAACATCAACCACAAGGTTTCGACTGCTTATCACCCACAGACCAATAGATTAGCTGAATTGTCAAATAGAGAGGTGAAAAGTGTTTTGGAAAAGGTGGTTAACACCACGAGGAAGAACTGGTCCAAACACTTGGATGATTCGTTATGGGCTTACAGGACAGCCTATAAAACACCTTTGGGGATTTCTCCTTATAGGATTGTATTTGGGAAGGCTTGTCATTTGCCCCTGGAAATGGAGCATAAAGCATTTTGGGCCACCAGGAAACTGAACCTTGATCCTAAGTCATGTGGAGAAAAGAGGATGTTACAGTTGAACGAGTTAGAAGAACTGAGGATGCAGAGCTATGAGAATGCAAAAATATACAAAGAAAAAGTGAAGAGATGGCATGACAGCAAGATAGCAAACATAAATTTGGAAGAAGGACAGCAGGTGTTGCTCTTCAATGCCATGTTGAAGCTGTTTCCTGGAAAACTCAAGTCTAGGTGGTCAGGACCTTTCACTTTAGTGAAGATTTACCCTCATGGAGCTGTGGAGCTGAAAGATGAAAGCACAGGGGATACATTTAAAGTCAATGGACAGAGGGTTAAGCAATATCATGAAGGAGGCTGGAGCAAGTTGAAAGCTTCTTTCAATCTGGCAGAGCCTTGAAGCTGAGG
This sequence comes from Plectranthus barbatus, assembly GCA_026898455.1. Classification (NCBI taxonomy): domain Eukaryota; kingdom Viridiplantae; phylum Streptophyta; class Magnoliopsida; order Lamiales; family Lamiaceae; genus Plectranthus; species Plectranthus barbatus. The sequence goes on along the minus strand of JAPKLW010000378.1, from coordinate 534,712 downwards.
TAACCTAAGCTATCATGAGGAATAGATGAAGCATGTGATGATAGCTTAGGATTCATATTTTAATTCTGCATTTATTTTTCCTGCATAGTTAAATTTAAATCTGTTGCAAATTAATCTTAGGATAGTAGATGCTACAGCCTGTGAGTAACATGGTGTTTAGTATAGTTGATTTCGGTAGGTAGAATATTTTTTAAGTATTTTGTTTCGTGATATGTGTTTAGGTATTTTATGCTTTTAGTATAAAAAAAGGAAAAAAAAATATCTGCCGGGATAAACAGTAAAATAAAAATAAAAAAAACTTGTGGATAAGGATTAAACAACTAGCCGTTGAGGAGAGAGAATGCGGTTATTCCTAGGAATGACAGTTTTGGAAATTTACTTTTTGAGTTAAAAGGAAAAGTTGTGTCTAATCAAGGGAAGCTGAAGGGGTTTCCTTATTTCTTGTGCCGAGTTTTGCTTAAAGTAGACTTATTTATACCCGATTGATATTGTTGAAAATCTACAAAAATCACTCTATCTTTGGCAAATTGGGTGAAAGAACTTGGGAAGTCCTGTGCATACTTAAGGAAGTTTTCAGCGAGCAACAAGTACAAACTCTTCTTTATTTTCACTGCCTTGCTTTTAGGGGTGTTCCATCTCTCTTCCGAACGCAGTTTTCCTGTTCTTATTTGATTCCGTAACTTGAAATGGCGGGTATGTTTGGGTTTGATGTTTGTGGTGCTTTATTATCTTGTGTATGAACTGATGCTCCATGTTTGCATGATTATCGAACCCCTGAAGTTGAAAAGAATTTGAAATACTTATCTTGGCTTCTGTGATCATTGCGATTCACATGCAGTAGTTCTGACAGGATTGTCTGACAGGTTTATGCTAGGGCTTGTGATGTTTTTAGATTTTCAACTGGTGTTTGATCTATTGCATGAAACTTTGAGTGAACTCAAAGTTTCGGGGTGAACATGTCGATTTGAAAAGAAATTTTAAGCAAATGAATGCCATATGTTGCTCTTGGAAATTAGGGTCTGAAATTTGCATTTTGTAGATTTGAACATGAGGACGAAGCAAAGCGGGAAGAAGAGACCAGGGATGGAAGTTGAGTCCCCTGTGACGACTCCTGAAAAGGCGAGCCCAGCTCCATCAAAACCTAAGACTACCAAGAAGGCAAAGAAGCCAGAGCCTACTTCACTATTGAGGAGGTCAAGCAGGGCTGCTGTCTCAATCATGGCTCAGAGGAACGCGAAGTTACCACCCACTAGTGCAAAAAACCCAGTCGAAATCCCCGATGAGCCAGCCAAAAAGCCTAAGACTGCGGATACCAAGTCTAAGCAAGGGAACCTGATGGATTTGGTTGATGCAGCCATATCAAAGCTTGACCATGAAACTGTAAAGAACCCCGCGAAGGAAGTCGTTGCTGAAGAACAGGAAGATGCACAATCTGAAGATGCGGGATCTGAGGGAGAAGAAAGTGCTGATGGCCAGTCTGAGGAGCCAGAGGCAGAACATGAAGATGTGGAAACAGAGGTAGAGGAAAGTGAGGATGGCCAGTCTGAAGAGCCGGAGAACGAACGCGAGTCAGAGAACTCAGAGGGTGATGCTAATTGTACAAAGGAAATAGAAGCAGGTCAGTTTGAAGAAACTGAGATGGAGAGCGAGCCCAGCGCTTAGAAGAGTTCAGAGACCCAAAATCAAGCACTTGATAAGGAGAAGGAAGTGAGTGTTGAAGAGGAAGTCGCTGGATATAATGCTACTGCACAAAGAAGCAAGCAACCACGTCTAGTGGGAAGTCCGTGAGGAAGGAAAAGGCGGCCGTACTTGAGCAAACTTCAGCACCTAGGAAGCGAAAGAGAGTTGAACCTGTCGAAGATGACAAAGACGTTTTGAGAAATAGGGAAATTGGGAGGCGTGTAAAGCAAGTTGCCATTAAGGAAACAAAAGCAAGCTCAACAAAGAAGACGGACAACGCAAGGAAGAAAGAGATTAAGCGCGGCAAGGCCAAGGTTGTAGAGTTGTCTGCGGAAGAGATTGATAGAATTCCAAAATTTTCATCAAAGCTCCATCAGAACAGAATGCGAGAGCTTGCGAGCCGCAAGTTTAATCTGGAAAGGGGATTCAAGGATCTGTCTAAACTACCTGCAGAAATACTTCGAAGTGTTGAAGAACAAGGATGGGAACCATTCGTGGTGATGCAGCCTGCGCCAGTCATTGCCCTCATCCGAGAATTCTATGCTAATTGTGAGCAGTTAACAGGGGTGGATTATGAACTTAGAGCAATCGTCCGAGGGAAGGAGGTAATACTGAACCCAAGAACGGTCCACGCAGTTTATGGAACACATCCGCCGCAGCCCGATACTTTTATGGATCTACTGAATTTCAGTGACAAGGGAGCAACTTGATGAAGCTCTGGGTGTAGTGTCCGTGGCAGGAGCTCGATGGGTGGATGAGACCAAAGATAACATGTCTGCCCTGGCCAGTTTTCTCACAATCGAGGCCAACACCTGGATTCACTTTCTGTGGAACCGGATCAGTTCCACAACTCACAATACTCTGGTTGGACAAGAAAGAATTTTGATGGTGGCAGCTATTGTGAAAGGAGATCCAATTGACATCGCTCCATTTATCATTGATTTCATCATCGCTCAAGCGTCAAAGAGAGCGGGGCCACTTTTCTGTCCCTCGCTGATTTCTGAACTTTGTAAGTGTGCAGGAGTTCCTTTTCACTTGGATGAGCCGCGGAGCATTGCCAAGAGCTATTTCAACATCCCTTACCTGACGAAAAGGCATGCTCAAGCCCAGGCTCGTGCCCAAGGGGAAGCAACTGCTGCGGATGGTGATGCAATGGAAGCTTTGCAGAAGGAGCTGTCTGTGATCAAGGCAAAATAGGTGAAGTTGCTGAAAGGATTTTGAATGATGCACAAGGTGTTACTGAAGATCAAGACTCAAACCAGCCGGCTGGTGAAAAGGAAGGGTGGCTGTGGAAAGAAGCTGAAAGTTGCTCGAAGATCAGCATGATGACCAGGGTCCCTTCTAACCTTTATCTTTGTTTTGCAAAAACAATTTTAATTTTCGTATGGTTCTGTTATTTCTATTTTTAGTTGTTGGGTGTTAGTTTTTTATGAATCGGTTGTCGAACTCTCATGCTTGTTTCATGTTAAACTTTTGGGTTTTATAATATTCTGTTTTAAGTCTATTAGTTTATTCTCCTTTTGCCTGATGATGTCTCGTTTTTCCTCGTTCTTTCTTCTGCATGCGTGGTTGTGATACTGATTGCTGAGAGTCAATCCTCGTTTACTTTCGTTGTTTAACTTTGTACATAATATCAAGATCTCCGAAACAAAGTTTGAACGCAACATTGTTTTTTAATAAACCTGATATGCTAGACATGAGCTTGAGCTTAGCTGGTATTACATCTTGAATTTCACATTGTGAAATGTCATCTACCCTACGTTCAATCTTGGTCGATATGAATTAGGTCTAAGCACACTACTTAGAGATGATCAAGGCAGTTGCTTGATCTTTGTGCCTTTAGAAGATTTCTTTGCTATGATTGAAATTCCCTTTGCACCTAGATTTGAGCTTGAGCCTTTTTCTTGTTTTGACCTACTTCATGTTTAACCACAGTCCAAACACGTCCCAGAATAGAGGGTTGTTCCGATCTAGTTCTACTCTAACATTGAGGACAATGTTTTGTTTAAAGTTTGGGGGGTGTCACTTCTAGCTGAAGTGTTAACTTGTTACCCTTGTTAAAAAAAGAGAAGAAAAGAAAGGCATTTTGGCCTGAGAAAAAAAAGGGGGAATAGGCAGTTGTGTTGGCCTGTAAAATGTTTGAAATAAAGCTAATTTCCACATTGTTTGTTGGGGATTTAGTCAAAGTGTGATAGTAATCGCAAATTGCTGAAACGAAGAGGTTATAGAAGGAAGAATTGAAATAAATTCAAGGGTAGAATAAGGACAACACCTCTAGACTTAAAGTCACTCTTTCCAAATTTTCTCACCTTGAACCGTGGCCTAACATTAGAAGCTTTTAAAGTCCTTTTGATCTAAGTGTGGTGTGAAGCCTATTAGTTGAGAACAAGAGATGATGATTGGGTAGGAAAAGAAACATGGCATTGATGAGCATTGAATCTTGAATAAGTAGTTAAAGTTAAGCTCAGCTCTGTTTTAGCTATCTTGAAATCTGATTTTCTTTTCGGACAGCTTTGGATTGTAAGATTAGATGAATGTATATTGTTAAACTTTGCAAAGAGCGAGGACTGAAGTTGAGCAATCAAGAGAACCACTAATCATGCTTCCTTTTTAAATTTTTTTTTCCTGAAGGCTTTATAAACAAGGAGATGAACTATTCTAGCTTATTACTTGCAAATTTTATTTTGGTTTAGTTTGTTTTTGTTGCTTGAGGACAAGCAACATCTTAAGTTTGTGGGGGGGGGGGTGATAACTCTCATAAAGAGTTATCTTTTGATCTCTTTTCATGAACTTTAGATGTTGTTTTGAATAAGATGCTTAGCAATCAAAGTCCTTTTTACTTGTTTATGCTTATTTGCAATTAAGTCATAGTATTTTAATTTGTGCAAGCTTTAATAAGTTTTTGCAAGCATTTTGGTGAAGTTTTGACCAGGTTCTGGAAGCTAGAGCTTTCCTGCCGCATGCTGATAGAAGATATGCTTGAGCATGGGAAATGCATGATAACGAGGAAGGAGGTTTTCTCTCTCCGGGACCACTCAGAGACAAGGATAAAGGTCCTTTTTGATCTTGTCTGCTAGGGAGACAGGTGGCACTAAAGAAAACCGATCCCTTGTCTGAAGAAAACAGTGACATTTGCACACGTGGATGCATCATGGAAAAGAGAAGGAGATCAACGGTTGTGAAGAAGGGATGATTAACAAAAAAGACTTGGCACTTTGAGGAGAATTACACAACACACGAACGAAGAGCAGAGGTGCTTGGAGATAGAGCTGGGAGAGGAAGTAATCGGAGCACGAAAGGATCATCGTCTATAGTTTGTTTATAGATTTTCAAGATGTATTTTGATGATGAATGATATTATGCTCTTATTTCTTTTGTTTTCGAATATGAGCTAACTCTATTTAACACTTGGGTTGTGGAGCAAAACACCATTTGCTTGAATATATATTAGAACTGAGTTTTGCACAACTGAACTTGTCTTTGATCCTGTTTTCAACCGTTTCTTGGGCACGACAGTGAATAGAAACCCATCACCTATAGAAACTAAAAGGAGAAATAGGCCGAGGGGATCTTAGACAGTTGCGTTGATTTCATAGACATGTGGGATAATGCAACTTAATCGAGCTTAGTTTTATTTTGTCATCGTCTGATCACTAAGAAATGCATAGACATATGAATTCTAGTGAAAGGATGTAGATCTAGTAGGACGACAGTTCACTAGGCAAGATTAGAAAAAGTTCTAAGGTTCAGGGGATTGCGAGACATAAGCTCTAGCATATATGATAGCGGTGGTGAGTTGTATTCCATAACCCGAGTGTGTTTCCTAGTATTTGTGAAACCAACCATAACATTTATGCTTATTTTGTGGAGTGAAGAAGTATTACTGATCTTAGCTTTGTTTGGAGTTATAATTGTTGCGCATTTTATGTTTTGAATAGATTTAGACAAAACTCTCTTTTCAAATTACAAACAATTCATAGTCCCTTGGGTACGATATCTGGTCTCTCTTGACTATATTACTTGTGATTTGTGTATACTTGCACATTAGTACTGTAGTATCACTATAGAACACAACACTCTCCTTATTCAAAATCAAAGGAATTTTTCATTTTCACACTCTAATTTGCCGGGAATAGACCCCTCGGTCATTTCCCACATATTGCACGTCGACTCAAAGTTTAAACCCGTAAAGCAAAAATGAAGAAGATTTGCACCAGTACAAAATGAGGCAATCGTCGAGGAGGTTTGAAACCTGCTTAAAGTGGGATTCATTCAGGAAGTGAAGTATCCCGAATGGCTTGCGAATGTAGTAGTCGTTAAAAAGAAAAATGGCAAAATTCGAGTTTGTTTGGACTACACGGACTTGAATAAAGCTTGTTCGAAAGATCCTTTCCCACTCCCACACATTGATCGATTAGTCAACGCTACCGCGGGGTTCGAAATTATGAGCTTCGTGGATGCTTTCTCAGGATACAATCAAATCCAAATGTATCCCCCAGATGAAGAAAAAACGGCCTTCATGACAAACCAAGGGATCTACTGTTATAAGGTCATGCCCTTTGGCCTAAAAAATGCAAGTTCGACCTACCAAAGATTGATGAACTGCATGTTCGAACACCAAATAGGTCGAATTATGGAGGTTTACATAGATGACATCTTGGTTAAGTTGAACTCGTTCAAAGATCATCTTCGACATTTGGCCAAAACCTTTCAAATATTGGACAAATTTAACATGAGGCTAAACCTGGCAAAATGCATCTTCGGCATCTCGTCCGGAAAATTTCTCGGCTATGTGATAAGCCGAAGAGGAATTGAAGTTGACCCACTTCAAATAAGGGAAATCCAAAATATCCAGCCACTGAATAACGTGAAGGATGTGCAACGAATGATCGGCAAACTAGCCGCAATCAGCAGATTTGTGGCTCGATAAACACATAGAACGAGCTCTTTTTTCTCTCTTCTCAGAAAAGCGAAGATATTCGAATGGACTCAGCAATGCGATGAGGCACTCGCTTCATTAAAACAGTATTTAACTAGGCCACCCATTATGGCAAAAGTCGAATATGGAGACGAGCTACAATTATACATGGCTATCTCCGAAAAAGCCATAAGTGGCTTCCTCGTCCGAGAAGTAGATGGAAACCAGCGCCCCATGTACTATGTAAGCCGAACACTTCTCGATGCAGAAACATGGTATCCAGCTTTAGAGAAGCTCGTCATCGCCTTGGTCATGGCTTCAAGAAAATTGAGGCCATACTTCGAATCACACCAAGTAAAAGTTATCTCGTCATTCCCAATTCGACATGTCTTATCCAAGCCATACCTATTCGATAGAATGATGAAATGGGCCATCGAGCTCGGGGGCTATGGTCTACAATTCGAACCAAGAAATACCATAAAATCCCATATATTGGTCGATTTTATTGCGGACTACACACCCGAGCTACACCTCATGGCCAAGGTCGAACTTGGAATAACCTCGAACATCACAAAATTATAGACCCTTGCTATAGATGGTTCCAGTAATTCTAGGGAGAGTGGAGTTGGGATATTACTTGTATCCCCTAAAAAATGGGTAATTGAAATAGCAGTACACTTCGAATTCCGAACAATAAACAACATCGTGGAATATGAGGAACTAATTGTCAGACTACATCTAGCATTGGATCTCAAAGTACGAAAATTAAAAATAGAATCCGACTCTCAGCTCGTCGTCAACCAAGTTTGAGGTGAATTCCAAGTAAGGGACGCTAAAATGTTAGCATATCACGAACTAGCAAAAGAGCTCGAATCCAAGTTCGAGCTGGTGGAAGTCTCACATATACCTCGAGAAGAAAATTCACACGCAAATGCGTTGGCAAACCTGGCCGCAGCTGCGAGTTCGTTTGGAACTCAAACTATCCCACTGATAGTTGCACTTTGGCCGGCCACGAGAGACCGCGAATTCGAACCTATAGAGGTCTGCCCAATGAACGAAGCCCAAGAATCATGGATGTCTCCAATTATAAAATATCTAACTAATGGAGTTCTTCCACAATCAAAAACCGAAGTAGCTCGGTTAGTACGAAGAGCAACTCGATTTACCATCCTGGATGACCAGCTATACAAGAGATCTTTTCAAGGACCCTTGCTGAAATGTGTATTGCACCTCGATACTGGCCGAGATCCACTCTGGAAGTTTTGGGAATCACTCGGGCTCCAGAAGTCTAGCTCACAAAACAGTGACAGCGGGATTCTATTGGCCAACTCTAAAGAAGAAAGCCGAAGAGGTGGTTCGAAAATATGATAGTTGTCAGAGGTATATGAACTCGACACACCTACACGCCAAACCTCTTCATTCGAACACCCCGGCTTGGCCATTTTGTCATTGGGGAATCGATATCATGGGAAAGATACCTAAGGCAGCAGGTCAAAAAGAATATTTGGTGGTTGCCACTGATTCCTTCACCAAATGGGTCGAAGCCGAGCCACTCTCCAGAGAACGAGATACCGAGATAATTAACTTCCTATGGAAAAACATAATCTGCCGATTTGGACTACCTCGGGAAATCATTACAGATAACGGGTGACAATTTACTAGCAAAAAATTTAAAGACTATTGCGAGACAATCGGAGCTCGTCTTTTATTCTCAACACCAAGATATCATGAAGCAAATGGTCTGGCCGAATCGTCTAACAAAACAATCATCAACATCTTGAAGAAAATACTCTCGGCCAAAAAATCGGCTTGGGTCGAAGAACTACCAGCCGTACTATAGGCATATCGAACTACGTACAAAACTGTTACAGGAGAATCCTCTTTTTCTCTTGCATACGGAATTGATGTTGTATCCCTAATCGAAGCAATTTAAAGGAGCCCGAGAGTCAAACTATTTGATGAAGAACAATACAAAGAAAGGCTCTTCGATTCACTCGAGCTACTCGACAAAAAATGATGGAGGCTTCGGGACGAATGACCCGACTTCAGAGAAGTCTGGAGAAATTCTATAACAAATCAGTTCGTCTGAGGTCATTTCGAGTTGGGGATTGGGTTCTTCGGCAGGTCTTCCAAAATACTCAAGAACTTAATGCTGGTAAACTAAGGCCGAGCTGGGAAGGTCCCTACATCATCGATTTGGTGGTCGAAGTGGTCGAAAAAGGTGCTTATCGACTTCGAACACCAGAAGGGAAATCTGTCCCAAACGCATGGAACATCAAGTACTTGAAAAAGTATTACTTCTGGCTCGGACTCACCAGCTCGGATCAAGCTCTCAATCAGCTCGAATAATGATGTTCGACTAGAGTTTGTAAAAACTTAAGTCGGATCAAGTCTTGTTTAGTATTGAGTCGATCCGAGTTGTTTATGTTTAATTTTAATAAGCTCGTCTATGATCCATGTACAGATGTTTGAATCAATTTAGATAGTTTGTCCCTATTTTTTTTTACTCAATTGTTTGGCCTTCCATATGCTAGAAAACAAAGAAATCGATCAGATTGATAATCAAGTAAAAAGGAACAGGGAGTCATCAGATTACAGAAATTACAGATAACTGAAATAGACATCAAAATGAAAAGTTGTTTAATTACAAGTTTCGAACATTCAAATTCAAATCAGAAAAGCTTAAGGGTTGAGATTCGTCTGATCTTTGTTGACTTGGTTCGGGTCGGCCTGCTCCTCCCGATTCAGCTCGTCTCTCTCTAAATTGTCCTCCAAACGCTTCGAGAAGGTTTCATCATCTGGATTCTCCTATTCATCCTCGGACCCCTCAGAAGCAGTTGGAGTAGAATAAACAAATCCAAGATCGAGCTCGGAATACTTCTCCTCCACGACTAATTTCACCTTCTTGCGGATCATCTCCTCCATTATCTCCTCCTTACATTCATCTCGAAGGCTTCGGTAGCAAGCGATTCTGGCTTCATGCAGGCGAGTTGCAGCCTGCAATCCAAACTGAGGACGGCTCATAATCCTCGACCATCCTGCAGAATCCCTAAAAAAACTCATTAGTTCAATGTAAAAGGATTTGCTGGTTCAATAAATAAAAAAGTAAAAAAGACGAAGTGTTCGAGTTACCAGAATGGAATTACGAGCATTCTCAAGGAAAGATCGACGAGCTGCAGCTTTGGTCGGTCAAGGTTGTCCTGTGAAAAGCATGTCGACAAAAGTGAAAAAGTTGCAATAGATTTCGCCCTCTTTTATCGATCAGCTTTGGTTTCCTCCTCGTCTCCAACCACCACGTGATCTTTCCCTGGACGACGCCCAGTATCCTATTATGCCAGTTCGGATCCCATCAAATCCAAGATCTCCCTGGTTTCTTCTCGAGTTCTTTTTTGCCTTTCGATAGGTTGATCTTCAGTCTCCTAAGAATTTCCCGGAGCCTGGATTGGCTTATCCCTCTGCATCACTGGAACAACAGTCGAGGTACCAACAGTTTGGTCTTTATTCTTCGAAGCCTCGGCATCTTTGTTTTTGGTCCTGGCAGCGTGCGAACCCTTATCCTGCTGGGCGGTCTCCTTCTTTTTCTTCCTCGTCTTCTTCAACAGTTGTTCTTGCTCGAATCTGAGCAAATCCTCGGAAGTTAGTCTTTCCATGGGGTCGTCAATGTCATGGATGCTGAGGGTACGATGTCTACGAAGTGGTTTGAATTGTCTTGGCTTGTGTTGATATGCTCTTTGTATTCTTTCCACCTCGGCGTCGGAAAGAATTGGTCTTTTTTGCCTTGAAAAAATGTAATGGTATTAGTTCGGCCAAAAAACAAATAAAAACAGAGAAAAATAGGACGTACGATCCGCAGTTCGGACAACCCCATTCAGACCAGGGAAGTCACTCGTAATTTGAAAGTAAAAGAACTCTTGAATCCATTTTTTGGAGTTCGACTTAGTGCCGAGGACCATGGGGCTTGGATTTTTCGAGCGTTTAGAAAAGAAGTAGTAATATTCTCTGTCCATGGAAATTAAATTGTATAGAGAGTTCCATTCTCGGATGGTCGGCTCTTCGAGCCCGGCATCTCGAAAGACCAAATAAGTACCAAGCATATGGCACCAAGAGATAGGGGAGAGTTGGATCGGGGCAATGTTATATTGCTCGATAATTCTTACAAAAAAGGGTGAGGGGGAAGATGAATGTCGAATTGAAATACTCTAGCAGAAAATGCCATGAACCTGTAGGGCGGACGGTGAGCTCGATCGTCCTCTCCAGGAGCAATAGCATTTAACCGAACTAAAAGACCGTATTTCTTAAATAACCCATCCAACATCGGCTGATCTAAATCTGAGGGAATTTCTTTTAGTGACCCCTTAACAATTTGGTCATAAAGAGGGGGGGGGGAAATATCAGGGGCTAGTCCCGAAGATATTTCCAAGGAAAAAGGGGGACTAGATTGCTCGGCTTCTTTATCTCTATTTGGTTCTTCGGATTCATGTCGACCGGCCGATCCAGAAGGTTGGGGATCTTCTCAGCTCAGTTGACCACTACTCACCTCGATATCTTCACTAGAGTTCGAGATACTACCTCAATCATTCGAACCACTACTGCTAGAACTACTCATGATTCAAGGAAAAGAATACGGACAGGAAGAAACTAACCCTTGATCGGAAACTTGAAGTAGTTCGGCAGAATGCTTGGTCCGAGAAGATGTTTCGAGGTTGGTTGTAAAATAAAAATTGAAAAATGAAAAATTGAGCGTATTTATAAACGAATATGCCTCGATTTCCGTGAAAAACTTTTGAGTTCAACCAACTAAAGAGAGACACGTGACATTTTTGAATTTTAAAATTCAAACAATTCCCGCCCGAAGAAGCCTAACTTCTCCTAGCTATGAGCTCGAGCTCGGTTATATTATGAGCTCGGTTATGTTATGAGCTCGGATTGTGCCTAAAATTCATATATATATATATATATATATATATATATATAAGAAAAAACAGATGCATGAGTTGTCCGACCTTCGTCTTTATTCGAATACGAAAGTTGTTTGAACATAAAGCGAAAGTTTCTTTTTTAGGCAAAGTGAGCCTTTGGCTAGGGTCAACCCATTTTAACCGAGGAACTTAGGATATCGAAGTCATAGATTCTTCTGTCTGCAAAGTTCCTCGAAGACTATGAAACCGAAACGATAGCCCAAGAAACAGCCAGGGTGTTTCGGCATGGTATGCCCAAGGGACCGGGGTCGCTCCCCGTCTGATTTGTAAAAATAATTTGCATCTCAGTATTTGAATCCTACAAATTATGATTTGTAGATAGGTCGGGCTTAGCCAGCCACGGACTTAGGGATAATCGTAAGCCGAACTATTAACTTCGCAGATATTCTCAAAATCAAAAAAATTCCTCGTCGAGCTATGCCTCACGAATCGGGAATGATCTCATTTCCTGAACATACCCCGAATGAAATTCGGGGTAGGGAAAAAGTTGTTTCTTCTTTGATTTGTTGCAGGAAAATGAATTGCTATAAATCGAGAGACCAATTACTTCGGCTTCGCCAAACTCCAAAGTAGTTCGAACGAGAGCCGAGGGGCTATTGTTATGACCCGAAAATGAGCAAGCTCATTTTTAGAGTCCATCAAAGAAGAAAGCCCAAAAAAGAAGATATGGGAGGTGTTCATAATTCCTCAAGGCAAGTTCTCCGGTAAAACAAACTAAACTAAAAGGTCGAGCTACTGGATTTCTTTCGGATCGAGCTGCATTCTGTCCGAGTTATGGAGCTCGAACTCGGCAGAAGAGCTCGATCTTGGCAAATGAACTAAAATACTCGAGGCAGACTAAATTGAAGGAGAAACCAGCTCACTATGAAAAGGTCTGTCCGTTCGAAGAGCTATTTTAGCTGAAGCATTATGACTCTTCACTTAGAGTCGCCTTCTTGTATTTATCTTCTATAAATAGGATTGTAATTATGATGCATAGACACATTGAATTCAAGCAATAAATACAGCAATTAAAGCAAAAACACTTATTCCTAAGTTCGAATCAAGCATTTACTTCAAGAATTTTGTGTTCTACTATTTTTATCTAGTATTCTTATCTAAAATAGCTTCTCAAAATTCCACCATTAAAAGTATCCATTCTTTTGTTTAGAATCAGATGACATTTTTTAGAGATAAATTAGGGTTCTTCATTTTATTAATTGGGGATCTCCGTTTTTTTTTAAAAAAAAAAATGGATTTTTGAGGTGGTGGAAGGAAATGTGTTCTTCAGAGTGAGAGAATAAACGGGGTATTGAAAAAATGGATTGAATTTCAAAATGAAAAGTCCAGTGCTGTGTGGAGTGAAGCAGGAATGAAGTGGGAGTTCAAAGAAAAAATTGTGTTATTAAGAGTGAGATTTTAAAAATGGTGGAGCCTTGGCATGATTTGACGAAGAAAGGAAATGAGAGTGAGAAGAAATGTGGGATAATTTCTTAAAGTGTTACTGAACTATGTTGTTTGTATCAAAATGGTTACTAAAGTTTAATTTGTTTCAAAAAAAAATACTAAACTCATATTTTGTGTCATTTGTTGTCTAAATTTAAAATTTTCCATAAACTTAATTACACTTTGTAATTAAAACTCACAAGTAGGCATCAAAATTTATTTTTTTAATTATTAATTAAAATACTTAAACTTAAAATAATTATTTTTAAATCTATTAATAATTAAATTTGCAATTTTTTAATTTATGTAAAATATTAAGATATGTATTTGAAATAATTAATTTGTTAAAAAAAAGTCGATAAGTTCAGTCGACACAAAATCGAAACTTGAAATTTGATTTGAATCGAGCTTTATTGGGTTGACCATATTTGTTATAAAGTATGTATTTTTTTATTATTAAATAATTCAAAAAATATCAAATACATTATATTTGGTTTGTAATGCACCAATTCATTCAAATGCACTTTATTATTCTTTTAATACAAAGAATCAAAAGAATATTATTTATTTAACTATGTTCAAATCTCATATGATGTCATCCAATAAAATATTTCAATATTTATTATTAGTAGTTTTAAAATAATAATTTTAATTAATTAAGATCAGGTGCATGATAAACATTAATTGATAAATTATCCAATAAATATTAGTTGTTTTAAAAATGATTATTTTAGTATTTTAATTAAAAATTAATTGAAATAAGATGTAATTAATTTAATAGAGTTTTTTTTTTTGAATTAAGACAACCAATGATATAAAACATTAGTTTAGTATTCCTTTTGAAACAAATTAAAGTTGAGTAACTAATTTGATACAAACAATATAGTTTAGATACCATTTAAGAATTAACCCGAAGAAATGTAGAAGAAATATAAAGTTTGCCATGTTACACGAAAAAAATTCAAAATTCCACGTTATAGCCACATCATTATTTAACAGTTTGAGTCAGTTATGAAATAACTTCGTTAGAGACCGGGATAGATTTCCCTAACATAAATAAATGCTTTGGGATAAAAGACAAAGATTGGGATATAATCCCCTATTTCCTCTATTGTATTCTTTAACATGAAAAGATTAATTGTAGTCTCATGATCGGGAAAACACTGATGTGTTTTGTATACATAAAGCATTTATTACAATGAGTATACAACAGGTTATTTCTCATATTTGTCAAACAAACTTACATGTATGTAACAATGGTATCCTCTTGTCTCACCGATAGGGACGATCATACAGCATGTAGTAGATCACAGAAGACAGTATGATCACTTAACCTAGTGAGACATAAACCTGATCACAATCGAGACCGCGTATGATGATACGTCTGTCCGGATGGCTACAACATTGTCGGAATAAGTAGTCTGTCTTGGTTACTTGACATGCTGGTAAGCAAGGGTGACGTATTGATGGACCGCAGTGAGATGTATTTGACTATATGACATCAGCAAATACAAGATCTCGTTCTTAATTGAGTCCAAACCCTAACGAAGGTTCAGAAGTTTGCACGGATTGACTGTTGCTTTGACTTGCCATGGTGGAGAGCCTAAGTAACGTGCTCGTATATCCGCATCTTGAGTAGCAATAGTTCGTGTAGTACTGCCTGAGATTAGGTTTAGGTAACCATATCCGAGTTATAGGATGGAGACATTCCTTGAGAAGCTCAATGACATTCATCGTGCCAAGTCCTGCAGGCTGATTAAGTTCAGGCACGGGTGATAAGGATTGAGTGGTACTACTCAGGAATAATAAGATATTAATTAATTGTAGACAGAGTTTGTCAGAAGCTCCGATTAATTAATGAATATCAGATAACCTTAAATATGGGGATTTTTATTAAATGCAGCCCGTTCTCATAACATGGTAATAAAGGGGTAGGTCAGTATTAATTCTGTGGTGAAAAAGAATTAATATTAATTAATTAATTGTGTTCTGGGTTGTGGACATGAGAATTAATTAATTTATAGGCCCACTTTATTATTTGTATTAGGTCCCAGATCTGGCCCAAAATAAATATGATGAATTGAGTCCAACAGCCCATTAGGGTTAAAACCCTAGGTCTATAAATAGACAGTTCTCCCTCACAAGTTGTAACACAATTCAAATCAGTGAAACCCTAAGAGAGAGAGAGAGAGTAGGGGCGGCGCCTCTATCAGTGCAAAGAGGAGAATTTCGATTCTGGCTTGCACAACTACAGATATGTGGAATTCTCACCAATAGCAGATCTGAACAGCATTGAGATACAACCCTGAAGATCTAATATGGAGAACAGATTATTCCTCTTTCTTGTTTTCTTTAATTAAATCTTGAAATTAGAATCCATCTAATTTCCGTTTCCGCAGATTTGCTTAATATCGCGTGGTTGATTCAAGTATTGGAATTCAAACGCGAAAGATCGGTACAGAGACTACGGAATTAAGGTAATCTTTATTATCCACGCATTAAATTCATAGGAACATGCTAGAGTTTGTGAATTGGTATTGTGAAATAAATCGATCCGACTTATTTGAATTTTGTGATTCGGCTCACGGATAAATCCCTACAAACACTACTTATGACTTATAGCTGATGGGTTCGAGCTTCTATAGGAATATTTAGAATGTTTGTGTTTAAATTAATGTTAAGTTTCTAGAAAGAAAGAAAAAAAAAACTTAACTGTAAATCACGTGTAGCGCATATCTTTTAGATAAAATCAATGAATTAATTAACAGATTAATAAAATTCAAATGATTTTAGTTTTAATATTTTTTTAAATATTTATAACCCCTAGATTTGATTTTGAGTATGAACAACTTTGGCAAAATTGAAAGGGCGGTTCTAATTGAGTTTTTTAGGACTACAAAACCAATTTTCCATACCAACTTATGTCATAATTTGGACCAAATTTGTTTTTATTTTCGTCGCGTTTGAACTGGCCTTTTCTTTCATAGCATCATTTTTCATAGTTTAGTCAAAAACATAGAATCATAGTTGGTTTTCAAAAGTAGATCTTTAAGTACGGATTTTTTTTATTAGTTATTATTGTAATTTTTTTATGTATTGGATGTACAAACTTTTGAGGTTTATTTCTCACAAAATGGGTAACTTTTTTTATTAGTAATACATTACTTCAAGTTCAATTGTTAGGTTTTTCATTGATGTTATTGTATTCAACGTTGTCTCGGTACTTCAATAGTGTTTATGCACTTTTTAGAACATAATTTTAAATTAAAATATCTAATTATTTTGTTTCTTTAAAATTCATTATATAATATTGTTTAGTACTTTTTCTTACATTATAATATTTTATATAGCTATATTTTTCCCATTTTAATAGAACTTTATGTTTATTTACTCAATTCAATATGTAACGCCAATTATTATGCCATAACAATTTTTTTATTATCAATAATATTGAGTATTTAGTAGTTGAATTTTTTATTTTATTTTTTTATTAAAATTTTTTAAAATTACACTTTCTTCTGTACTATTAATATTATTAAGTTTTATAATGATTTAGATCTTTTGATAAATATCCTA
Organism: Plectranthus barbatus; assembly: GCA_026898455.1. Lineage (NCBI taxonomy): Eukaryota > Viridiplantae > Streptophyta > Magnoliopsida > Lamiales > Lamiaceae > Plectranthus > Plectranthus barbatus. The sequence goes on along the minus strand of JAPKLW010000378.1, from coordinate 518,134 downwards.
TTTTTTTCCCGCTAAAAAAATAACTACACAAAAAATAAGAAAATTAAGATATTTATTGTCAATAAATAAATAATTTAAATACAATAAATTATACATAACAAATGGAAAATAAAGCAATAAACATTGAACAGTAAATGGTTGAAATATGGCAAGAGTATAAAATAAGTTGTGTTTAATATGTGTTAAGTAAAACTTAATTATTTAAAAATATTATATTTTATCATTGGTAACATAAATTAAGATATTTGCATTGCATTGCATTGGGAATATTCAAATTTATGTATAAAAAAAAGGTAATGGTTAATAATATTTAAATTATGTTCCCCATAACTTCTTCACAAAATTAGTGGTATAATATTTTAGGTAAGTATAACAAATATGGTAAATATAAAATTAATATAATATATGTAATCAATAATTATTATGTTGGATATATAATTAATTAAAGCTAATTATTTATATATAATATTTAAGATTAAATAAGATAAATTAATTTGTGTATTAATAAAATTAATCTTAAATAATTTTATTTAAAACTAATTATTTATATAAAGAAACAAACACATAAATAAAATTATCTAATTATTCAATTGTTAGGTTTTTCATTGATGTTAATGTATTCAAAGTTGTCTCAGTACTTCAATAGTGTTTATGTTTAATAAAGGTAAAGGTTAATTATATTTAAATTATGTTTTATATATATTTTTTCTTTACTGTTCAGAACATTCGAAAACAAATAAATAAATAAAATTTAATGTAGCAAATAAAGCTAAAATAAATACAAAAATCGAAGGGTGTAAAACATTTT
>JAPKLW010000378.1:446420-512326 GCA_026898455.1 Plectranthus barbatus | reverse complement strand
CATCTCACTCACTGCTTCCGGTCCAACAATCTTTCGTTCTCCTACCTCGTCCCAATATAGAGGTGAACGACACTTTCTTCCATATAGCGCCTCATAAGGAGTCATTCCGATGGTTGCCTGATAACTATTGTTATAAGCAAACTCAATCAAAGGTAAAATTGGCTCCCAACTGCTCCCTCGGTCTAACACCACGGTTCTCAACATGTCTTCAAGAGTTTGAATGGTCCTCTCAGACTGACCATCCGATTGAGGGTGAAACGCTGTGCTAAAATTCAAGCGTGTACCCAACTCATGTTGTAAACTTCTCCAAAAATGAGATGTAAACTTCGCATCTCTGTCAGACGTGATTGACTTCGGCACTCCATGCAGTCTGACTATCTCTCGGACATAAATTTGAGCTAACTTGTCTGATCCGTAATTTACCTTAATCGGTAAAAAGTGAGCACTCTTTGTTAGACGATCCACAATAACCCATATCACCGTATTTCCTTTCTGTGACCTTGGCAATCCCGTCACAAAGTCCATGGTAATATGTTCCCACTTCCACTCAGGAATGTCTAACGACTGCAACTTTCCATACGGCCGTTGATGTAAAGCCTTAACTTGCTGACATACCAAGCATTTCTCTACATACAAGGCTACATCCTTTTTCATACCATCCCACCAGTACTTGGTTTTCAGATCTTGATACATCTTAGTACTTCCTGGGTGAGCGGTATACGGTGTATCATGTGCTTCACTCAAAATCTCATTCCTTAGTTCCTCACTGCTCGGCACTAAGATTCGGTCTCGGAACAACAGTGCACTGTCAGGTGCTTCCCGATATTCTCCCACTGGTTTAACTTTCAATTTCTGACGGAATTTCTCAATCTCTGCGTCTTCCTTCTGTGCTTCCATAATTCTTTTCCTTAAGTCTGGCACTACTGTCAATGTTGCCAAATCACACTTCTTTCTTTCTGAAAGTGATATCACTTCTAAGCTCAAGTTCTCAAATTCTCTGATCAAACTGCCTTCTCTTGTAAGCATACAGCCTAACTGAGTTTCTCCTTTTCTGCTTAAGGCATCTGCTACTGAATTTGCTTTGCCTGGGTGGTAATTTATGGTTAAGTCGTAGTCATTCACGAGTTCTAACCATCTTCTCTGCCTCATATTTAGGTTCTTTTGTTCAAAGAAATACTTCAAACTCTTATGGTCTGTGAATATGGCGCACTTCACCCCGTAAAGATAGTGTCTCCAGATCTTCAACGCATGAATCACTGCTGCTAATTCTAGATCATGAGTTGGATAATTCATCTCATGCGGCCTCAGCTGTCTCGATGCGTAAGCTATCACCTTTCCATCTTGCATCAAAACACAACCCAATCCATTCTTCGAAGCATCAGTATAAACTTCAAAATTCTTATCTGGCTCTGGCACTGCTAAAACAGGCGCGGTTGTTAACAACTGTTTCAACCTCTGGAAACTCTCTTCACATTCCTGTGTCCACTCAAACTTGACATTCTTCTGTAATAACTGGGTCATCGGCCTCGCAATCTTCGAGAAACCCTCGATGAATCTTCATTTGGCGTAGTTGGTGATTTCCAGTCCATCACTGTTTGAATCTTGGCTGGATCTACCTTAATTCCATCTGCCGAAATGATATGACCCAAGAATGTCACTTCTCTTAACCAAAATTCACACTTGCTGAATTTGGCATACAATTTCTCGTCTCTCAGAGTCTGTAAAACCGTTCTCAGATGTTGCTCATGCTCGGTTTCACTCTTCAAGTATATCAGAATATCGTCTATAAATACCAAAACAAAGTTGTCCAGATACGGATGGAATACTCGATTCATCAAGTCCATGAATACTGCAGGAGCATTTGTAAGTCCAAACAGCATTACTACAAACTCGTAGTGGCCGTATCTAGTTCTGAACGCTGTTTTCGGTATGTCCTCCTTCCGAATCTTCAGCTGATGATACCCTGATCGAAGATCGATCTTAGAAAATACCTTAGCTCCCATGAGCTGATCAAAAAGATCATTGATCCTCGGCAATGGATATCTGTTCTTCAATGTTAACTTGTTCAGCAATCGATAATCAATGCACATACGCATCGACCCATCCTTCTTCTTAACGAACAGAACCCGTGCACCCCATGGTGACACGCTTGGCCTGATATAACCCATGTCCAACAACTCTTGGAGTTGAACCTTCAGTTCTTGCAACTCCTTTGGGGCCATGCGGTACGGCGCTTTAGAAATCGGTGCCGCACCCGGTTCCAGATCAATAGTGAACTCTACTTGCCTGTTTGGTGGCAATCCCTGTAGTTCCTTTGGAAATACGTCTTCAAACTCTTTTACTATGGGAACATCTTGCACAGTCAATTCAGGCTTTTCTTCTCCTTCCAAATATACTAGGAAGGCTTGATTCCCGACCTTACGCAACAACTTCGTTGCTTGAATCACTGAAATCACGGGTACTCTCTGCCTCTTCTTAAATCCATGTACAAAGACCTCCTCATTTCCTAACTGAGGAATGATCACTCTTCTCTCACGACACAAAATCGTCGCCTTGTTCTCTGACAACCAATCCATTCCTAGGATTACATCTATGTCATGAATATCCAAAACGTTCAGTTCAGTTATTTGAATTTCATTCTCGTTCATCTTGATTCTCAAGTCTCAGCACACTAAAGTAGAAATAGTTGTTTCTCCTGAAGGTATTGCTACGTTCCAGTCCTGACTGTTCTTTTCTACTTTAAGTCCTAATGCTTCAACACATGCAGATGAAATGAATGTATGCGATGCTCCAGTATCGAATAATACCATAACAGGTATATCATTAATGCATCCCATACCTGCCAAGTTACCATCATCCTTATTCCCATCCAAGGCATAGGCCCGAGCTCTTCTTGGCTGCTCATTTCCACCTTGCTGATTTCCTTCTTGGTTCCTTGGCGGCGCTTGGTTACCCTGTCTGCCACCTCCTCGGTTCCCAGCATTGCCTCTCCAAGGCTGGCGGTGACCCCTGATTGCTCTCAACTGTTGATTTCCTGGTCTTGGGAAATTCTGGCGGTTGCCTCCCTGGGCTGGCGGTGTGGAGCAGTTGATAGCATAATGGCCTTGCCCTCCGCAGTTAAAGCATCTAACTGCATTCCCCTGACACCCTCCAGTGTGTTTTCTGCCACATCTTTGACAGTTTTGCAGTCTTGCTTGATCACGCCTCTGAAATTGGTGAGGGTTAGGATTAAATCTTTGGAAGTTCTGCTGATTTGGCCTTCCTTGGAAAGTCATGGCGCTTCTGACTACCCTGACCCTGAATACGGCTCCTCGAGTTTCCTCTTCTGGTTCGATCCAGAAGCTTGCGCCTCATGCGCTCCCCATTCAGGCATTTCCTTCATAGTTTGTGATGCCTCGATGTCCAATGCGTGGCTCAGCAATTCTTGGTAACTCAAACCCTTCATGGTGGCCAACTGCGTACAAATGTCCTTACGCAACCCATCTCTGAACTTCTCCGCCATCTTCTGCGGCTTATCCACCAGATGTGGTGCCATTTGCAGAAGCTCACCGAACTTCGTATCGTATTCCTCTACTGTCAACTTTCCCTGTTCAAACAAGAAGAACTCGATTGTCCTCTCTCTCCGATACTGCTTAGGAACATACTTCTCGAAAAATGCTCCTTTGAAGCTCTCCCAGCTGATGTGGTCCCTTTCTGCTGGTGCAATAGACTTAACATAAGTCTCCCACCATCTATCAGCCTTACCCTTGAGCTGGTAGGACATGCAATTAACCTTCTCCTCCTCGGAGCACCTCATATGTTTAAATATCTTTTCAAGTTCTCTGACCCAATCCTCAGCGGCAGTGGGTCCTTCTGTTCCATCAAATGTCGGTGGGTGTTGTTTCCTGAACGTCTCTACCCACATAACTGATAGGATTTCTGGTGCATTTCTTTGGGGTGGCGGGATTGGTCCATGCTGTCCCGCAGCCTCCTCATCATCTGATATGATTTCCAATTCCTCATATTCTTGATTCGCAGGAACCTCTTCCCAATGTGGTTCCTCAAAATTCTGTTGTGGAATAGCTCTTCCACGTCCCCGACCTCTCTGGCCTCTGCCTCTTCCTCTGCCTCGGCCTCTGCCTCTCCCTCTTCCTTGTTCAATATATTCCATTACACCTTTCTGCAAAACAACATTAATTCAACAATTCCATATTAATTTCACCGTATAACATCCATCTTGTCAACAAATCTCTTAACACCCATTCATTACTCACTCAAAGCTTTTAAATATTCCACCCATCTCACCCATAATCAAAAGAGATTCCAAAATATAATCATAAATATTCCAACGGAATATTATAATAAGGGTCAACAATACAACAACAAAGTGTTCAATGACAGGAAAAAGTTCAATATAAAATACAAATAACTAAACAACAAAGTCGTCAAATCTGTCAATCGGATCCCTCAGATCCCTCAGACGGATCCTCCTCCTCCTCATCATCCTCGGCCTCCCTCGCTCCCTCTCCTCCATCCGGAGCATCCATCCTCCTGCCCCCACTGCCATCGGTATCACTGGATAAGCAGATCGGTCTATGTCTCGTCCCATAACTGTGAATAGTCCCATATCCGCCAAACATGTCCTCCTGTCCACTAGGTGTCGGCCTGGGCCACATCTCTGCACTATCCTGACCTGAATTCTGGGTTGGTACGGCATGACTGGGTCCTCCCACATCCCACTGTGACTGTGGATACGACGGAACTAGTGGTCTGTGATCTCCTGTAGACATCGTAGGGTCCTGATACTGCGTAGGTGACTGTACCGTAGTCATGGACATGCTGCCTAGTGCATATGGATCATAAATCCCTCCCTGTGGATATCCAGGCAGAAATGGCATGTATGCCGCTGTCGGAGTACTAGGAACAGGTCGCACTCTCCATCTCGACGTAGGGGCATGTGCGGGTGCAATCGGGATACTAGCTGGCGCTGGTGGCGAAGCTGGAGTGTACTCAGGTGACGAGGCCCTGGTCCGAGATACCTCTATACCTCTGGAAGATGCTGGCGAAGGGTTCCCCTTAGCAACTACCCTCTGAAGCAAATCCCCCATAAAACGTTCATAACTCCTCGCGGTACCTGTCTCACTATCAGAATGCCACCTAACCAAAGATACTACCCATCTAGTCCATCTTTCTGGCATGAGGTTCATGGTTAACTCCATCGCCTCTCTATCTGTCACTCCCCGATGGCGTACTCTTTTCCATAATTCCAAATACTCCACTAAAGCTCCTGCAAGGTTATCCTCGGCAAAAGGAAGTCGCTCTCGGAAACGTCTCACTAATCGATCATGTGATGCCATCTGTCATCAAACATATAATAAACAGTTAGTACGAGGTCATATATAAAATTACACCACACCCAACTAAGGTTCCCTCAGATCCTCACACATCATACTGACTCATTTTGAGTTTATACATTCAACAATCACTGTGTACATTTTGTACGCTCACACACTCACTTGTAGTTCCTACAAGTCAACCAACTCTCACAACCCATTAAACCAACAATCCAGGAAATTTTCAATTTCCACACCAAATCAAGTCAACGCCTTTTTAAGGCCCACAATTACTCAGTTCAGGTCATTCAGGTTATCCTTCCATTCAATAACATATTATATCACTTAATAGCTCATTATTCTCCATGCATCTATAGCCATTATATTGAGGTTTGGTTACTTGCAATTTATTCAAATATCATATTAGTACTTTCACAATTAAATCACATTTTTCCAGGTGGTCACCTCACCGGTGCCAAACATAAAATTTTCCACATATAAACATCAGAACTTTCAATCATAGAATTCCCATCCTCCACAATCACAATTTTCCAACAACTTTCAACAATAACAATAATAGTATTCTCGTTCAATCACTAAATCTCAACTCAACTTGATCAATCCATCCTTTTCACTCCATAAATAAGCCATTTTCTTTCCAAATTTCAATAACTTCCAACAAGACTCACACTGTTTCAAATCATTCAAATCGTACTGAAATTGCAAGTAGGGAAACTTTTAAACTTTAGAAATCTGGAAACTTTAAAAACTTGAAAACATACCTCAGGTAGCGCAGGATGGAGTAGGGTGTAAGCATGGGCAATCACTTCTCACAGATTTTTAAAACATTCTATGACTCGAAGTTTTAAAATATTTTGAAAATCATTTTAAAACTTGAAAACCTCGCTCTGATACCACCTCTGTAACGCCCCCATCTGACCTTCCCAATATGAGGCAACGTTACATTGATGTTTCAGGTTTTGATAAACATTCAAGATACTCAATTAATAAAAAGACTTGAAATAAAATAAAAGATAGTTAAACATTAGTAATAATTCTTCGAGTCAAATAACCAAAACAGAAATTCAGTCGAACAACATTTAAAAGAGGGAAGGGATTTTCAGAGAGTGTAGCAGCGTGTGAGTAACGTGATGGTGACATGTATATGAAGATACTTGTCACATGATCTATTAAACTTTATACCCTCTTCAGTTCACCAGCTTACACCCGCTACCTCCATCCAAGCTGCTTAACCTCCACGTTTTAGAAATAACGCGAGGGCTGAGTACTTTCGTACCCAGTGAGAAACATGCCAAAAACATACATTATATAGGAAACATGCTATGCAACTCACACAGCTAAACACGGGGTTTTGTTGAAAAGAACCGTGTTAGCCAAAACATTTTATTTCACGCGTGTTATTTTAGGTATTATCTTATCTATTTCAGTGTTGTAACTGGAAGTTGGCTGGCTTCCAAGTTACGATGATCAGTCAAGGAAGTATACATACAACCTACTGTCATCTAGAGTGCACTAGTCTCAGAAATCCTTGTTGAAACCCGATCGCTTATTATTCAACAATTAATCTCCACAATCAATCTCATTCACAATTCCTCATTCAAGTATAACAAATTCCACCTTATATCTTCCAGTTCCCATCATATGGAGTCGCTACTCCATATGTACTAATTGAGTTCTAGCGCAGTTACGAAAATCTGGTTCCAAACTCATTAGTTATTCTCTCTTGTCGTTGGGAAACGACAGAGGACAGATAAGATAACACAAAACAAGCATAGCAGTTTCATTTTAAAAGCAAAACAGTTTATACACATTTTGAAAAGGAAATACGCGTTTTGTTTTTATAGTTGAAATAGTTTCCCACCTCGTTCTTGGCTTTTAATTAGATGCTTCTGCTAGTGTGAGCTCAACAATCCTTGCTTTCAGATTCCTACAACCAGATAAGGTTCTCGAGTTAGTACGATATATCTAGGACAATATATCTTAATTGTAAACAAATAGACTCGGAAGAACTAGGATAGGACGACAACTTATGACATGATGAGCCTTTGTGTCGACCGACAGGGGGTTTATGTCAGTCGACACGACTCGGTCGACCCAACTCAAATCGATCGACACAACTTGGTCGATATTCTTTGTCGACCCATCTCTGTCGATCGAAATAGTTCGTGTCGATCGTCAGAGATGTGTCAATATCTTCTTCGAGTGGGCATTCCTGTCGATCGACATGATTTTTGTCGATCGACAGAAGTAACTCGATATGCCCTTGACATCAACTTCCCTGTCGATCGACAGCATGCCTGTCGATCGACAAAACTTGTCCGACATCATGCCATCGATCGACCCCCTGTTGATCGACACAATTCCTGTCGATCGACAGGAGTCGTCTCCTTCGCGGGTTTCGCCGGAGCTGAACCTGCAACTCGCAAAATCTCGCGATTTCTCCGGCCGATGACACATGCAATTATATATTCTGACTCCCTAGACTGTAAGGAACATGAATATACTAACTAGACACGAAATTACGAAGAAAATCGAGAACACATAATACCTCGTCGGAGCTCCTCCGTTCGCGGCGGCGGTCGAGGTTTTCCGGCGTCCAAATGCTCCGTTCTTGACGTGCGAATACTCTCTACGATATCAGGAATACGAATCTACGGTCAAAAGATCGGAATTTGGCCGGGATAAAAAGATACGTGGATTTGAAACTCAAAAACGCCACTAGAACTCACCTCAACTTCAAACGGCGATAACTCTCTCGTTCCTCGTCCTCTCGGAACCCATGAGTACTCAAAACGAAGCTGGAATCGAGAGCTTTCAAATGGTGGTGGCCGCTCGGTCAGGTGTGGCCGCAGTTGGCCGGAATATTCGCTGGAAGCTGTCTGACGGGTTTGGGTGGAGGGGGTTTCACTCTCTCTCTCTAAATTATACAATAAGGTAGAAAAGCTTACTCCAATATCATTTCTTCTATTTATACCCCTTCATAGTATATGGTTTGGTATAGCATGGTATGATTACTCATATATAATATGGTTCCTTAATTAACTTCATTATACACATACTTATGTATATAATTATAATTCCAAAATCTTTATAACTCCACATCAATTCCAACACCAAATGCTTCCAAAAATACATGCAAATACATCCAAATTCCATTCTCCAACACATAATATTTCCATGATTTCCTTAAATTTCCCAAAGTATGAACATAAATCTCAATTTCAAATCTCCAAAGTTCAAATAAAACATTCCCAATTATTTCTCAATTGAGATAAATTCACTGTTACATCCGAACTATTTAGACAAGATCGAAATTTAAATACGGGGTATTACATCTTTTAAGATATATAAAATTCACATATAAAAAAATGAGTGACATCCAATAAAAGAATGGCAGGTGAGTTGGGATGGGGAAAGTCGACCCACAAGTTAGCCTATAAATGCAAAATTTCCAATTTCTTTTATTCTTGTCATTTTTTTCATGACATTGCGAAGGACGTCACCATTATGGCATAATGGTGCAATATATATTTTTTGTTGAATAATAATTTATTTATTTAAACTCATACATTTATATTTATTAATTACAAATAAACTATGTTTACCACTACTCTCCAAATAATTGTGTACGTTATCTTACTATGAAGTAGATCGCATTTCATCCTATAAAATATAAGCCATCCTTTTTTCATAAAACTAAACCATTCATTTAATTTCAAAGTGCGAAAATATATAAATAATTTATAAACACAAAGGAAAGATCGAACAGAAAAGAACTAATAAGTTATCGATTTAGAATTTGGATGATCAATATATTGATGAAATTACGGTGGATATTTTGTGATTTTACATAACTTGTAGGATACAAGATCTGTGAAGAATGACTGAAACACTACAATAAATTATGTTTAGTACGACAAATTTTTACAAGTATAACTTCAAGTACTGCTCGTACGAGTGATAGGGTTTGGAATATTTGTCATGAGAATTAATTTCATTGATAGCAAGTATATATAGAGAGTACAAGATATGGAATAATCAAGAAAAGATATAACAAACCCTAAGTATATCTAAACTAAATCTAAGAAAATATGTATGAGATATTATTGTTATCACCCCCCCCCCCTCCCTCAAGCAAGAGTCGGCAGGCAGACAACTCGAAGCTTGTCTCTGAAGAATTCGAATAAAGACTTGGGTAATGACTTCGTAAAAATATCCACCACTTGCAGCTCAGAAGCAACGTGCATGGTAACTAGCTTCGCGTCTTGAACCAATTCGCGAACATAATGATAATCAATGTCGATATGCTTAGCACGTTTGTGAGCCACAGGATTTTGAGTGATGAAGATCGAGCTGTTATTGTCACAAAAGAGAATCGTCGTGCCTGAAAGCGTGACATGTAGCTCGCCAAGAATGGAGATAATCCACTGGATTTCAGCAGCCGTATTAGACATCGCTCGATATTCTGATTCGCAGCTGGACCTAGCAACCGTGGGCTGCTTCTTAGCGCTCCAAGAAACCAAGTTACCAGCTAGATAAATTGCATATCCATAGGTAGAACGACGAGAGTCAGGGCAGCGAGCCAAATCGGCATCCGAATATGCGAGTAAGTTACAAATAGAATGGCGCGAGAAAGAGAGGCCGTAAGATAAAGTACCCTTTATGTAGCGAAGGATGCGTTTCACAGCTGTAATGTGTTCGATGGTCGGAGCCTGCAGAAACTGACTAACATGGTTGACTGCGTATGAGATGTCGGGTCGAGTAATTATGAGATATTGCAGTCCACCAATGATGGAGCGATAGAGGGTGATATCGTCGAAGGGATCCTCATCGGAAGATAGAGCGAGCCCGGCTGGAAGAGGGGTGGAGACCGGTTTGGCGTCGAGAAGCTCAGTGCGTAGAAGAATATCCGAGACATATTTTGCCTGTGAGAGGAATAGACCATCCGAAGTGTGTGTAACTTCCAAACCAAGAAAATAACTTAGACGCCCCATATCTTTAATTGCAAATTCCGAGTGCATGCGATTAATGAAAGCCGAGATATGGGATGAGTTATCTCCAGTGAGAATAATATCATCAACGTAGACAAGTAGAAAAAGGAATGATTCGTCACGGGCATAAATAAAGAGAAAAGTATCCGCGTGACTGCATGTGAACCCCAATGAAAGTAAGAAGGAGCTTAGACGATGGAACCATGCGCGAGGTGCTTCTTTAAGGCCGTAAAGAGCTTTGGACAAGCGGCAGACTGTAGGATCAACAAAACCCGGTGGTTGCTCCATATAAATAGGTTCGGTTAGGAGACCATTTAGAAATGCTTTCTTGACGTCGAGTTGGTGTCTGCCAGCGACGATGAACAACTAGAGATAAGATAATGCGAATGGTTGCTGCTTTAACCACAGGGCTGAAAGTGTGCGAGAAGTCCATGCCAGGAATTTGGGAAAACCTTGAGCGACAAGGCGCGCTTTGTGTCTTTCAATGGAGCCATCGGAGCGAAACTTTGTGCGAAAAACCCATTTGGACCCAACTATATTTGTGTTTGGTGGTCGTGACGTCCATGTTTTATTGCTGTGAAGGGCATTCATCTCTTCGGACATAGCAGCTCGCCAAATAGGGTCCTTAATGGCCGACTTATAACTTCGAGGCTCAGATGAGCTGATGAGGGCGCGGTGCAGAGCCGTATCAGCATGAAGTGCAAGGTGCCGTGGCTTGAAAATGCCAGCGCGAGCCCTCGTAATCATAGGATGAGCCGGGGGTTGAACCGCAGGTTGAGCTGGGGGTTGAACATCGGTTGGAGCTGGAGGCTGAGCTACGTTTGGCACAGCGACTGGTTGTTCAGGAGGTGGAGGCGGACGCTCGTCATGGCCGGGACAAAGAGAGCATGGAACCGACGCAGCAGGTGGCGGAGGAGATGCGGTGGTGGGAGCAGGAGTCGCGAGAGAAATATGCTCAACAAAGGAGCTGATATCGAGTTGCAATATGCCTGTGCCACCAGTCGAAAAATCCATTGGAAAAAGAGCCTCATCAAATCTTGCATGGCGAGTAATATAAATATGTGATGTTGCAAGATCCAGACATTTAAAACCCTTGTGATGAGAGGAATAGCCAATAAAAACACACGGAATGCTGCGAGGGGAGAATTTATTTGCAGCATAATCATGGAGACATGGGAAGACGCGACACCCGAAGGGATGGAAATTACCGTAGTTTGGAACTGAACCATAAAGCATCTGAAAGGGAGAGAGTCCATCCAGAGGGGTTGCTGGAAGTCGATTAATGACTAATACAGCTATAGCGAATGCATCAACCCATAAGTGAAGAGGAAGCTTGGACTGAAATAATAATGTAAGACCTGTCTCCGTGATATGGAGGTGTTTACGCTATGCACGACCGTTCTGCGAAGGAGTATAGGGACAAGATAATAAGTGATGAATGCCTTTAGAGTGGAAGAAATCCCTTACAGCATGATTAGTAAACTCCGTGCCTCCATCACTTTGAAAGGGTTTAATAGTGGTGGAAAATTGATTTTCCACTAGAGCCACAAACGTCTTAAGATGCATATAAAAATTAGATTTCCGAAGAAGAGGATAGAACCATGTAAATCGACTGAAATCATCAACAAAAATAACGTAATATCTGAAACCATTAGAAGAAGTAACAGGCGCAGGACCCCATAAATCACAGTGAATTAGATCTAAAACAGAAGAGGAACGTTTTTCATTTAATTGAAAAGGTAAACGAGTACTCTTTGCACGTTGACATGACGAGCAAAGTTGCGGTTTAGGTAAACACACATTAACAGAAATATGTCCTTGCTTGCATAATAAAGAAATAGAGTCAAAAGAGACATGTCCTAGGCGACTATGCCATAATTCAAATGAAGCACGTAGACGACTGTTCTTCAACTGAGAGAGGAAGGCCGACTGAAAATGATCAAGGGTGTAGAGGCCCGCATTGCGACGTCCGCGGGCGAGGATTTCCTTTGTGTGCCGGTGCTGAATGGTGAAATACCGATTAGAGAACATAAAATCAACTGGATAATCAGATGTTAGCTTACTGACAGATAATAAATTTTTGGTTAACGATGGAACAACCAGAACATCCAAAAGATTAAAAGAGTCCGAAATACGTGAATAACCAACATGAGAAATAGGTAGAATATCATAATTACCAACGACCACTTGATCATTGCCAGAATAGGGCTGCGCATTGTCTAGAGTTCCAATATCAGAAGTCATATGAGCCGAGGCACCTGTATCAACGAACCAATCGGAATCATTAGCAGAAGAAACCGAGCAGTTTGTTTGAAAAGCTTCAGCGAGATTTGCGGCTGGAGGCTGAGAATATCTATCCGGACAGAAAGTTGCGTAGTGCTCATCTTGACGACAAATCTGACAGCGAGGAGGGCGGTTATTGGATGAGCGTCCATGACCGCGCTTTGATTTGTTGCTAGAGTTCCCATTCGATGAGCCACGGCCTTGAGACATTGAATTTCCACGACCGGAAGATGAAGCTGATTTGGTGTTTCCATAAAACGCAACTTGAGCGGCCAGAGAGGATTCCAGAGATTCCTGAAACAAAGAAAAGCTTTCCGCATTGGATACAAGATCACGAAAGGTGGGAAAGGTAGTAAGTGCCATCTGAGCAATAGAAAAAGAGGAGAACGTCGGGCCTAGACCGCAAAGAAACCAGTGTGCTTTGTCGGTTTCATCGATCGGTCGACCAATAGCCGCCAATTGATTGCAAATTGATTTAAAGTCACGGGCATATTCAGAAATGGAACGACTGCCACGCTTCATGAGTTGTAAGTCATCCTTGAGTCGAAGTTCGTGTGTCTTGGATTTATTGCTGAAAGCCGCATCCAGCGCTTGCCAAACTGCGCGAGAAGTTGAACATCCGAGAACCTCGGACATAGCTTCTTCAGATAACGTGGAAAGTAGGAGACTTAATAACTTCTGATCTTGATGCAGCCACTGTGCGTACGCCGGATTTGGAGTGGGTGCGCCGTGCGTGGACGGAATCGTCGGGGACGGCGGCTGAAACGACCCGTCTATATATTTCATAAGATCTTGGCAAGTAAGGAGAGGCACGACTTGAGAACACCATAGCAGAAAATTAGAAGACGATAACTTGATAGTTATCATGTGGACGAGGGTGGACAGCGGAAGAGTGTCGTCCGGAGCCATGGTTGTGCGCACGCAGGCGAGAAAGAGAGAAAGATACGATCGAAGAGAGGGAGGGGGGATAGGATCGAGAGTATTAGGCTGATACCATGATAGGGTTTGGAATATTTGCCATGAGAATTAATTTCATTGATAGCAAGTATATATAGAGAGTACAAGATATGGAATAATCAAGAAAAGATATAACAAACCCTAAGTATATCTAAACTAAATCTAAGAAAATATGTATGAGATATTATTGTTATTGAGAATAAATAAAATGAAATGAAATATCAATATTAAATAAACAAAATGAAGAAAAGAAGCAAATTAGCCAAGTCGAAGAAGCCCTCTTCCCCGCAAGATAAATTTGCCAACGTAGTGCTCGTTGAACGACGATTGTCCGCAAAGGTAAAATGACTTCGTCCTTTTCGAGGCAGCACCACAATCGAAAAGGTTCCGGCGAACTGAATAGAGGTGAAACTGAGTTGCAGAAGAAAAACGAAAAAGATGCAGCAATATGAGACTAAAGATGCAGTATTTCTGGCTACGTGAGTTGTCTTATGTCTGATGTTCGAGGAACCGGGGACAGCTCAATGCATGCCTATTTATAGACATGTTCCACATGGGGGAGTTTGTCTCAGCCATCAAGGCTGAGCCGTTACAGACGTGAGACACGGAGTAACCGACGCTCCATTGAATGGCTGGAGTCGTTACAAGTCTAACCACGTTTTTCAAACAAGCTTGAAAACAGTCCAGGTGCATTTCAACATGTGCAAAATGTGCCACACTCAATTGCAACACGTGGCTGACTCATCAACCACGTCACATGCATGGTGTGCACCACGTCAACCGTCCACGTGTCGAGCCCGTAGGCTCATTTCACTTGCCCAAAAAGATAAGGCACCGTGGACAAAGCCAAGCCAAGGACGCAAGAGCCGAAAGACCACCCAAAGACCAATTGCCAAGAATCGAGAACCAAGACCGAGCTGAGCCGGAGCCAAGACTGGGGTCGGGGCTCGGCCAGCGGCCTCGTTGAGGCTGTGGGCCAAGGCAGGGCGGAGCGAGCTACGGCAGCGGCGCGCGAGAAAAGCCATCGGGTGCCACATACACTGCACACTTGGTTATTACACACCTCAACCATAATGATTTATAAACATAGATTAATTAATTTAATTAATCAATATGAGATAGTTCATTTATTACATACTTCACTTATGTAATAATCCCACCAACTGTGTCACTTCGTAGACTCATTTCTCACTCACTGGAATTCGAATTTGAGAAAATAAATATACCACGATCATCTACTCTTTGCGTAGATTAAGTTGGTAATATTTAATTACGACAAAATTAAATTTTTCACATCGTGAATTTACCACAAAGTACCCGAATTAACAACATAACTTTGTAAAATATTTTTGCTGAATAAAGAAATACTCCCTCCGTCCCAAGTAAATTGTCCACATTTCCTTTTTCGTCTATCCCACAATATTAGTCCACTTTCCTAAAATAGCAAATTCTCTAACTCATCAATAAAATATTCATCCCACTAACTCCCACTACCACTCACATGCATTGGTTATCGTGCCCAGTCAAATGTGGACAATTTGACCGGGACGGAGGGAGTATCTTATTTAAAATAAATATATGTTTTTATTCAAATAAAATGATTGATTAGTTTTTTAATTTCCACACTCTACAATAAATTGAAAATTCCTTTTTCCAAATAAAATACAACGTCAACAAATTTTAGATAAACTATGATTAATATTTAAATATATACTTCACGCGCTAGGAAAACGTTAATATAGTCTAAATGCTAAATTTAATGTTTTAATCTTATAGGAGTACTTTTTAGGGGATTTGTTTCACTGTATACAAATAATTATGGTTTAATTTTAAAACATAGAATACAAGTTCATATTTAAGATGCTATTTTTTATAAAATAAAATGGGTTATAAATTATTGCCTGCAAGAAAACGAAAGATATTTGATTAAAAAAAAAATCCTAAATTCATTATTTAAACACTGTTGAGGGTATTTTTGTCGAATTGAGATCCCGAGAACTTTTTAGGATAAAATGTATTAAAATGCAGAAAATAACTGAGAAAAGCTATACTTTAAATATAATAAAGCTGATTCAAACCGTAAGATAAGAAACAATAGAACCCTATCGGAACGACCAGCTCGACGAGCTCGCTTTTTGGAAGAAAGAAAACAGATAATTAACTTAAATTGCCAGTAAAATTGTGCGTAGTAGCAAGGTCCCGAAAAAAGAATTTACAACTAGTATTTATAAGTCTTGTTCGAACTCTAACGCCCCTATATTTTCGCCAGGTGGCCATAAATGCATCCCTGGTCTCCCGCATGCATAATTAGGCGTTTTCCCAAAAAGCTCGCGATCATAATCCCTCATCATTTAATGGCTCCTCCGATCGTTAGGTGGTTCGCCCAATATTCCCGTTGCATCGACTTCTCTCATTAAATCACCATTTGATCAAACCGGACTCCTCCTGAGCGAATTGCTTCTTATTCGAACAACTTTACCCAATTGATCACTGCTCGAACTGCTCTTATTGGGCCAATCCACTTCGCTTCATGCAAAACAATATGAGCCTGGTGTACGCCTTTACGAGCCTCCATTTAGAGTATTCGTTCGGCCAAATAACTGGGCTGTTTATTAGTCTCATTTCCCATTTTTGTTTGTTCCATAAAATAGTTTAATTTTCCTAAAATGACAATTTTTTTTCACACTCACTAATAAAATATTAATTTCACTACACTCATAACATTGAAAATTGTACTCCTAAGATATGGGACTGCTCCTGCGAAACGGAGGGAGTATTTGTTACTACTAAAAAAGATATCATGAATTTATTATTATAATTCTACAATATATATAATATACTCCCCAATTATGTAAAGTTTTTAAAAAAATTAAGAAAATGATAATTTAATATAAGTGATTATTATATAGCAAAAAATAAAAATAAAAATAAAAAAATAGCACGCACGCTATATATAGTGTGTGTATTTTTAGATGACACAAACAACACAACGCAGTGATTGCGGCGAGAATGAGCATCGGAGCAGCAGCGGCAGCAGCGAAGACGGTGTGCGTAACCGGAGCATCGGGCTTCATAGCATCATGGCTCGTCAAATTCTTGCTTCAGAAAGGTTACACGGTCAAGGCATCCGTTCGTGATCCCAGTCAGTATTCCTCTTCTTTCACTTCTATCAATTGTTAGTGGTTTTTTCCCCCTGAGTCATTAGTATTACGCCATTCAATCGATAAATTAGGGGTTCCACTTGATTTCTTTATTTCTTGGATACTCAGCTGCTTAACTTGTGCATTATCGTCTATTTCTACTGCCGTGTCATTTGGTGGTGTGAAATGGATGCCGATTTTGCTTGATTTTACTTTATGGAGATGTCGGTCTCACTCTTACTAAGTAAATTGTGTTTCTTATGAGTCATGACATTCAATTTTGGCTAAACATGACTATTTTTCCAGATCTATTTGGTTTTACTACCTTCCCTGCAACTTTGTAGTGTGTGTAGGACATGCATATAGAAAATGTATAGTCGGGGGAGACTACATGAATTTTTTGGCAGACAGTTAGCTATTTTACTTCTGCCTTGTAGTTTTCTATTTCTGTTGTTACACCAGAGAGACCACAAGTAGCTAAAAAACGTAAAATTATACGTTTATCAGTTAAAATATTTAAACTTTGGGTTAGTTCCCAAATCTATTCCATTATTTCAAATATAATAATTTTAAGATTCAATCTTTGCCTCTTTGGACACGTTTAGGATAGCAAAAGATATTTCGCTTCTAAAATCCTGTTTGATTTATTTTGTTTGGTTTCTTATGAATCTTTGAGTTATTTCTTCCATTATTGGAACAACCAGGCATGAAAAGAGAATTACATACACATGATCGTCTTCTGATTAACATTTTATGTGGGATACTCATTCTGTAGAATTATAGTAGTGAGTTTGAGGTTGAATATTAGTAGATATTCTTTACCTTTATAATAACTCACGGTGCTAGAGATTAGAAATTATAGCAGACACTACTGCTTCCAATTATTTGTGATGTTTATGTATTGGGACAGATGATCCTAAGAAGACACAGCACTTGCTTGCGCTTGATGGAGCTAAGGAGAGGCTTCACTTGATGAAAGCAAACCTGCTGGAAGAAGGGTCCTTCGATTCTGTAGTTGATGGTTGTGAAGGTGTTTTTCATACTGCATCTCCTTTCTACCATGCAGTAACAGATCCACAGGTTCCTCTCTTTCCCCTCCCCCTCTTGAAATTTTATGAGTAAGAATCTTCCTAGGTTTTCACTACCTACAGAGACATCAAAGGATCACATTTGAAAGTGAAAAAATGAGACGAACTTCTTGCGAAGAGGCAATCATGCTGGTGGCTTCAAAGACCTCATTTAACTTTACCAATTCCCAGTCTGGCTTGGTTTCCCTCAACACTTAAAAGACAATATACTTGAAGTTGTAT
This sequence comes from Plectranthus barbatus, assembly GCA_026898455.1. Taxonomy (NCBI): domain Eukaryota; kingdom Viridiplantae; phylum Streptophyta; class Magnoliopsida; order Lamiales; family Lamiaceae; genus Plectranthus; species Plectranthus barbatus. The sequence continues at coordinate 494,312 of JAPKLW010000378.1, read as the reverse complement.
AGTTAGGCGAGAAATATTACAAATCCCTATTAATTAGATTAGTCATTTGCTACTTTCTCTAATTCTTGAAAAAGCTTTTCAATTGGAGACTGGAGAATGCTGATCGAATGTCTTAGATTCAATTCTTTTGTAAGCAGGTTATTGAATGTGAAAATTTGTTGGTCAACTGATAATTGTTAGCAAGAACGTATTGCTCAGATCAGTTTTGATTTTCATCAGGCAGAATTGATTGATCCTGCGGTGAAGGGGACACTGAATGTTCTTGGGTCATGTGCCAAAACACCATCAGTAAAAAAGATTGTATTGACATCATCTATTGCCGCAGTTGCTTACAATGGTAAACCTCGCACACCTGAAGTGGTAGTTGATGAAACCTGGTTCTCTGATCCAGAGATTTGCAAACAGTTGCAGGTAATATTCCAGTTCTCTTTTACTTAAGAGATACATGTATTTTGCTATCAGGTTCTACTATTAAAGTTTGATTTTTCCTTGATATTTTTCGCTTGTGCTGTAGTGTTATGTTTTTTCATATTGGGATACTATTAGCTTAAAACTATGGTAAATATGCTCGATGACTGATATCGTCCATGAATCATGACAGTTGTTCCTGCCTTTTTTATCTCATGTATAATTTTTTTCCTGACTGTATCTTCAATGTTGCTTCTGTCAGCTCTGGTATGTGCTTTCAAAGACATTGGCTGAGGATGCTGCTTGGAAATTTGTGAAGGAGAAAGGTATTGACATGGTTGCCATAAACCCAGCAATGGTGATTGGTCCTTTGTTGCAGCCAACTTTAAACACGAGCGCTGCAGCAATATTGAACGTGATAAATGGTAAGTATCTGCTGCCTAGACGTACACCATTCTAAAATTAGATTTGCTTGTTGAGATCGTTTTAGCTTTGACTATTTGCTTTTGAAACATTTCTTGGACTTGTTTTATAGCTCTTACTCACCAATCTTTTTTCTGATCCTTCTATTATTTCTTTTGCAGAACATAATTTTTTTTACTAGACCATATTAGAGTTTTAGCTTAATCAAGTAATAATGATATGCAATCCGTTTTATCTGTAGTAATATAAATTGCTGATTTGGCATATTAGATTATCTCTTCCCTGAGGTGACTTGTATGCCAAGACTACTTGAGAATCGCTGACTCACAAGCTTGCTTCTTGCACTGTGTTGGGTTTCTCGAATTGTCACCTTTAGAATTTCATATTTGGCGCATGGAATATGCAGGTGCAGAGACATACCCAAATTCTACCTTTGGATGGATAAATGTCAAAGATGTTGCACATGCACATATTTTGGCATTTGAGAATGCTTCAGCAAGTGGACGATACTGCTTAGTGGAGAGGGTTGTACACTTCTCAGATTTCATAAAAATTATACGTGAACTATACCCTACGTTTAAGCTTCCTGAAAAGTAAGTCCTTTCTGCTATTCATGTGAAACCTCAGCAAATAATGTCCAACTTCCATGCAATCAACTTTTTTGATTTTTTGATGGATCAGCATGATATATTCATGTGTATGATTGTTTGATTTAATGAACTAAACTGATTCTCTCATGTTCTTGTCCCCAACTCTTAAGAGGCATGCAGCTGCTAATTCATGACATAAGTGTTGATTGGACCTATACTTTATTTCCAAACCAGCACATTTCACCAAAATTCTTACCCTTGTTCGATCAGTATTTTGGTAAATAACTGTTACATCTGCATTTCATCATAATTCTTGACATCAGACTATATTTGGGCTGCTGCAGGTGTGGCGATGACAAGCCATTTGTGCCCACATACCAGGTCTCCAAAGAAAAAGCCAAGTCTCTGGGTGTGGAATTCACTCCGCTGGAAGAGGGAATCAAGGAAACTGTTGAAAGCTTGATAGAGAAAAATTTCTTTAAGCCTTCATCAGCTATCTGAATCTTGTGATATTACTAGATGCATTCAATTTCGCTATCCTCCTCCTATGGAATGTAATAATAGTGTGGAATTGTGTGATTTGACATGGATTTTAGACCTGAATTGTACCCTCGATTTAAATAATTTTGTTTTTGTTTTAGCCAATAACTATTTTGAATAACGTTCACACTGGTAGATATGCAATTTTGAAAATGAATGTGCTAACTAATAATGATGTTGGTTAGAAAAACTAATTTTTATTATATAAGAAATAGTCGTTGCACAGAATTATTATCTTTTAAGAATATATTATAAGAAAGATATAAGTATATTTAATATTATTTATTTTTGTAGCAAATAATGATAGTACGTATGTAAAAAGTAGGGTTAATTGCATGATAACACCATTTTTTACCACTGGAAAATTCATAAGTTGTATTAACCAATGCAATAATATTCTCTAAAAATATCTAATAGAAAATAAAATTATACATTATAAATTTATTAATATTTCATTGTACATTGTATGTTGGGTAAATGTAATAATTGATCATGATTTAAAATTGCAGAGAGTATTCTCACCTCCCTAATTTGAAGTTTTTTTGCCGAAATTAAATAGATCAATCCTAAATTTTATTTTCACGAAGAGGAAGACTCTTATCATTCCATACCCAATGCTCTAAGTTTATTTGGTTAAATTCGCATGCAAAGTGTTTTCATCGTTGTGTCTTGAATAACATGAGAGTGTCAAAGTTTTTGTAAGTCCAACACTGAGATGTTTTGAACATCGCTATGTTAGACGTGAACATTTCTTTGACACAGCGTTGTTTATCTTACCCTTCCTGCAAGTAGTTACAACAAACCCTTAAGTTTTAGGGATTGGTAGTAATAAATCAGGGTTTTTCAGTTCCAATAAATCAGGGAACGTGTATATTCTTATTACTAACCTTATACTATGTTATATTGTTGTTTATTTTGTTCTAAAAATAATAGGGAATGCCTCCACTACATTAACCCACTCAGCACGTGAGGTTGTGGCTGATCGACGGTTACCTAGATCAAGTGGGAAGGTGGGAAAGCTTCGTGCAGCACGTCCAAGGAGTAGTGGGTATGAAGCTGTGCATTCCAAGCAATAATAAATAGAGCACGACAAGCTTGAAGAAAGGTTGAGCAATTACATTACACCATCGAGCATCCATCTTCAAGATTGTAATCGTGTCTTGCCCATTCTTATTGATCGCTCACAATCTGTGTCCTCACGACATAATCCATCTCCGGAGAGTCGTCCAACATTGGAGGAGTTAAGAGGTTACCTTGTGTTCAGTTTGATAAGTACGGTTTGTCCATAGATACTAGTTTAGTGTCTATGTAGAGTAAGAATTATTCAAGGGAGTGAACCTAGAATAATTCGAGCTGTTTGTTATTTATTTCACTTTGTAAAAGTTTATTTTATTTAGTGAAATTATTTTAAGGCCGAAAGGCTCCCTGAGAAATAGCAATATTACCCAAAAAATTATCCGCTGCGTCTTTCTCTAACACCAACATTATAGTCTAACATTGCAGTGTTTAACGTAAACTCGGGCACAAATTCTATCGATTGGTATCAAAGCCGCTGCTTGACTCACTAAGTAGCAAGGTCATATTGTGCAGTTTACAATGTTAGATCCATCAAATCAGACAGGTCACCCTCCAATCCTCGAGAGCAATGGGAACAATTATCCGATGTGGAAGTCCCGCATGAGGATGTTCATCAAATCCATTGATGAACGGGCATGGGCAGCTGTTCTTGACGGTTGGACTCCTCCGCGATTGACTGTTCAAAATCGTGAAAATCTTGCAGAACCTACTACCACTCTTAAACCTGAAGGGCAATGGACAAATGAAGAGCATACTACTGCAAATTTTAACTCACGAGCTCTTAACGCTATTTTTGTCTCTGTCGATGTTGCCTGTTTCAGGTTGATCTCAAACTGCTCAGAAGCTAGAGATGCTTGGTTAATACTTCAAGGAAAATGCGAAGGAACTGCGAGTGTGCGAAGAACAAAAATGAGGCTTCTTACCACTAGATTTGAAAATCTGAGGATGTCAGAAAGTGAAACCATTGCTGAGTACTATGAAAGGCTGACATCTATGGCAAATGAAGCACAAGCTCTTGGTGAACCAATAGGAAATGGGAGACAAGTTAGTAAGATGCTGAGAACTCTCCCAGAAAGATTCAATATCAAAATCTCTGCCATTGAAGAAGCCAGAGATGTTGATACAATGTAAATTGCAGAACTTGTGAGTATTCTCACGACGTTCGAGATGAACTTAATGGATAAAAAACAAGAGTACAAGGGAAAATGAGTTGCTCTGCACGCTGGAAAAAGTACAAAGGATTCTCCTCCTTCAACACCAAAAATTCAGGAGATAGTTGAAGAGTCTGATGAGGAGACACTTGATGAAGAATCCCCCAGCCTTGCTATCCTCACTAAAAGATTCAACAAATTCATGAAAACGTACAAGAAAGACAACTCCTCTTCCAAAAGGCGAGGGTCAGGCTCATCAACACCATCCCCAAACTCCTCTAACACCTTTGTGAGGAAAGGAGGAGATAGTTCTTCTAAGATGGAAATCAGGTCTTCTTCTGAAAAGACTGACATTGAGAATGTTAGATGTCATGGATGCTCAGGAATTGGACATTTTGCAAATGAATGCCCTACGGTACAACGAAGGAAGAAACTGAACTTCAACACCACTTTGAATGAAGATTCTGACTCTGAAGAAGAGGCTGAGACTGTGAACCATATTTTGTTTCATGTTCGGATTGAGGAATGTGATGAGACAGAAGATCACATGGAGACGAAAGGCGAACATCTTGATGTTTCTGAACCTGTTGAACAACAGAATGTGCAATCCATGGAAATTTCAGAAGCAAACTCTTCTCACCTATCTGAAACTAACTGGTATTTAGATAATCCTCTTATGACTGTTTACAGGGAACAAGAAGGCAGTATGTTCAATACCACCCCAGAAGAAATGAGCAAAATCAGCCACTACTTCAACATGGTGGACGAACAATGTGAAAAACAAAAGGAGCAACTAATGAAGGTGTCTGAGGAAAACCACTACTTAAGGAATCAACTGGCTCGTCTAGAAGCCATGTTAACAAGAAGAGATCACGAAGTTTGCATGCAGAAAAGCCAAGTAAGTGAAGCTGATCAAGTGTTTGACATAATCAATAAAGGTAAGGAAAAACTTGACGAGATTATTTCAGTCAAACCATCAGATGGTAGTGGAATTGGTTACGACAAACTTAACACTGTTTATCCAGATATGTTCCAGTCTGAAGAGAACATAATTAGATTTTCTAAGTCTGACACGGGCATGTTAAATAATCAAGTGTCAAACACCATCATGTCAAACAAGTCTGAAAAATCTAAAGTGTATGTTTGTCATTACTGCAATAGGGTTGGTCACATAAAACATTTTTGTCGTGTCAGAATTGTCGATGAAAATAGGAAAAGAAAGTGTTTGGTTGCGTATACTTCACTAAAGACTAATGTTGCAGGTACATGATATTTTGATAGTGGGTGTTCTAGACACATGACAGGTGACAAGTCATATCTTTCTGACTTCAAAAACATCCATGGAGGTACAGTCACTTATAGAGGGGGAGGTAAAGGAAAAATTTCTGGGAAAGGAACACTAAATGTTCCAGATTTTCCTAAACTCCAACATGTTTTTTACGTTGAAGGACTAACTGCTAATCTCATTAGTATTAGCCAATTGTGTGATGATGGCATGATAGTCAAATTTGACAAAGATAAGTGTGAAGTATATGATTCAACTAACAATTGTATCATGTTTGGAAGTAGGTCCAGTGATAACTGTTATCAAGCCGGCCAAGAGGGGAAATGCCTTCTCTCCAAACCAGACGAGGCTGAAGTTTGGCATAAAAAAATGGGACATGCAAATGTTCGAAGTATCCAAAAGCTACTCAAACATGATGTTGTTAAAGGAGTACCACCCCTGAAGTTCAACACTGATAAAATTTGTAATTCCTGCTTGAAAGGTAAGCAGACCCATGCTTCACATCCTATTGTAAAAACCATTAACATAAATTCATGTTTCGAATTACTGCATATGGATCTCACGGGTCCTCTTGAGGTCGAAAGTATTGGTAGAAAAAAATATGTTCTTGTTATTGCTGACAATTTCTCACGATTTACTTGGGTTGAATTTCTAAGGGAGAAATCTGAAACGTTCGAAGCATTCAGGAAGGTGTACAGGAGAGTTAGAAAACTCTATCATGCCAATGTTGTACGAATCAGAACTGATCATGGGAAGGAGTTTGAAAATGAAAGTTTCTCAAACTTCCATGAAAGAAAAGGAATCTCCCAAGAGTTCTCAGCTCCTAAAACACCCCAACAAAATGGGGTAGCCGAACGAAAGAATAGAACTTTACAAGAGATGGTGAGAGTAATGTTACACTCTAAACATCTCTCGAAGAGATTATGGGCAGAGGCTGTAAGTACTGCATGTTACCTTGTTAATAGAGTTTATCTAAGACCAGGAACTAAAATGACACCGTATGAAATTCTTAATGGGAAGAAACCAAACCTCAAACATCTGCATGTTTTTGGCTGTGTCTGCTGTGTCTTAAATGATAGAGAATATCTGACCAAGTTTGATTCTAGATGCAGTAAGGCCTTGTTCTTGGGTTATTCCAGTAATAACAGAGCGTACATGGTGTACAACTTGAACTCTAACATTGTCCAAGAACCTGTGAATGTTGTTTTTAATGATGTAGGTGATTTATTGGAAAAACAAGACAAAGGAAATGCCACGGATGTGATTGAAAATGGACCTGAATTATCAGCTGAAGATGATTCTGATGTTAGACCTTCTCAAAGTCCAACATCAGGTCCAACATCTGACTCGGATGAAGAATCTACTCCAGGGCATCAAATCACCAACATGGAAAGAAGAGAACCACCGCTGAGAATAAAAAGGAATCATCTGACATCGCAAGTCATTGGGAATGTCACCGAAGGCATTCAAACAAGAAGAAAGTCTCCCGTGAAATACAAGGAAATGGTAAGGCTGGTATGCTTAACATCATGTATGTTGGTTGTTATCTCTCACTTACTGAACCTAAAACTGTTGTTGAGGCTTTAAAAGATGAAAACTGGGTTTTGTCCATGCAAGAAGAACTAAACCAGTTTGTTGCAAATGATGTGTGGACTTTAGTACCTAGACCTGAAGGGAAGAATGTTATAGGTACAAAGTGGATTTTCAAAAATAAGAGTGATGAACATGGAAATGTTGTTCGAAATAAGTCTAGACTTGTAGCTCACGGCTACACACAGGTAGAAGGCATAGACTTTCAAGAAACATTTGCCCATGTGGCTAGGTTAGAATCCATTAGGCTTTTAATTGCAATTGCTTGTGCCTCGAATTTTTCTCTATTTTAGATGGATGTTAAATAAACATTCCTTAATGGAGTACTAAATGAGGAATCATATGTTGAACAACCGAAAGGTTTTGAAGATCCTCACAAACCACACCATGTTTATAAACTCAATAAGGCTTTGTACGGGCTTAAACAAGCTCCTAGGGCTTGGTATGCTCGTCTAACTGAATTTCTTCTTGGTTTGAAATTCTCTCGAGGTAACGCAAACAAAACACTCTTTGTTAAGCACATTGGTAATGATTTCATTATTGCTCAAATATATGTTGATGATTGATAAGCTCATTATTTTACTCGCTTATCTATATTATTTTCTACTATTTTATGTAGTTTTATTGTGTTTATATATATATTCTATGCATGAGTCTATATTAGGTGGTATTATGCGTATTTTGGTGTTTTTGCAGGGTTTTAGGCCTAAGTTCACGAGAAATCCGTTCCGGAAGCAGTGACGTGTAAGAGTAGCAGTGAAAAGTTCTTCCACAATAGGAATTAGAGCTATTGGCACATATAAATAGATGATGCTTTGAGTTAGCTCTTCAACGCAACTGGAATCGGGTCAATCGGAGTTCGGGAGAGAAAGTTATGGCCAAAACCGTGAGACCGCGCAGAAGGGGCAAGAAGCCGCGTCGACAGACGCCAATCAACATCGATCGACGCCAACCAAGAAGCCACGTCGATCGACGTGGATCAGCCACGATCGATGCGAGGCTGTCTGCTGGAGCAGAAGTTCGAGGAAAAACGGATTTGTTCATATTTTTAGCCCTAGATTTGATAGGATACACATCTACCACTATAAATACCTATGTTAATTCGATTTTTCAGAATTCCCCATAATCCCCCATTATTCCCCATTAATTCCCTATCATATTTTCATTCTACAATTTAGTTTTTAGAGTTTGGAGACTTGGGAAACACGAAACCCTTTTATTTTCTTGTAAGTTCTTTATGTTTATGCAATTTAATATGTTTTCTTTTAGATTTCTATCTGCGATGAGTGGCTAGAAACCCTAGCGGGTTCTAGGGGTTGACATTATTATGGATGCATGTTAGGATTAATTAATTAGGTTCATGATTCCTGTGTTTATTTTATAATTCTAATTTAATTCAAGGACCGAGAGGTGACGATTAATTTAGATGTCTAGCTATTGATAGAAGGACCGAGAGGTGAACATTAATAGTGGGAATAGGAATGCATGATACAATCTACACTATCCAAACAGATGTACTAGACTGTAGGAATTGAACTGATTTGCTTATCAGATTGACTAATTTGGTGTACTTTGAGACCGAGCGGAGATAGTCACTAGTTAGTAATCTAGGTTATATTTGCCAAACAAGGAAATATAGCATTGTTGCAGTATTCCACCTGTTAAATTAATTGATTCCTACATGTCATCCATAATATGAATTCTTCCCTAGAATCTGTGTTCCTTTAAATTTTCTTTCAAAACTACTTTAATTTTCTACATTGTTTTCTTTACTTTTATAAAACCCTGATTTTGGATCTCTCAAACAATGAATCTTAGGATCGTAGCTAGTACATAGGATAGTTTCCCCACACAATTCCCCTGGATCGATAACCTTAGGGTTTACAAATTTATTTGCCACTGTTATTATAATTAATCTGTTAGAAGTAGCAGTGATCAAATTCGCGCCGTTGCCGGGGAATTGTTAGATTTTAACTTGTTACTAGTTCATTCTGGGATTTGCTGGATTGAGTTTTAATTTTTCTGTTCGTGTGCGTGTGTGAGTTTTCGAGTCTGTGTCCCGCTTCGATCGACGCCATCTAGCATCGATCGACGTCGATCATTTTTGTTGCGTCGATCGATGGACCTTAGCCTCGATCAACACCAATCACTCTTTTGTGTCGATCGACGTGAATTCACGTCGATCGACGCTGAACTGATATTTACCTATTTCCTGTGCAGGTGCATGAACACGCGAGCTAAAGGAAAAACACTCGACTTTGTCCATGAAATTGAAGCAACCTGCAGGAAAATCAAAAAGAAAGGAAAAGAAAAACAACGAGAGATGGCTGAGAATCTTGAAGCACCTCTGCAAAATATGACTCCCGAGAAGCAGAGGCAATTTGTGAATGAAGTACATTAGCTGAGAGCACAACTACAAGCAGCCCAGGCTACTCAGGCGGAGCAAGCTGCAAGACTGGCAGAGTTGAACGATAGGCAAGTTGTGATCCCGCAAAGGTCCATCTTGGATCGTTTTCTTCCACAGCAAGCGGAGGTCGGATTCAGAATTGGCATTGATGCCAACAACTTCGAGCTGTGCACTAGCCTTATTCAGATGGTGCAGCAAAACCAGTTTGGGGGAAGAGCTGTAGAAGACCCATATACCCACCTCAACCAATTCATTGAGGTGTGTAACACTGTGAAGCAGAACGGAGTAACATTGATCAGGATGAGATTGTTCTCGTTCTCACTCAGAGACGAGGCACGGTCTTGGTTTGCTGGATTAGATAAGAGTCAGATCGGGACATGGGAGGAGCTTCGAGCAGAGTTCCTTACCAACTACTTCCCACCGAGCCTGCTGCTGAAGAGGAAAGCTGCCATTACTACTTTCAAGCAGATGTATGATGAGTCACTTTACGAGGCCTGGAAGAGATACAAAGAGCTCCTACGACTATGTCCTGGACATGGCATCGATCTGGAGATGCAAGTGTGTCATTTTTATGAGGGACTGAACCCTCACATGAAGGAGCTGGTTGATGCATCTGCTGGAGGAATACTGATGAAGAAGAGTGGTGCAGAGAGTATGAGGTTGCTGGCTGATATGGCGCTGAATAGCCACCAATGGCCAACTGATAGGCAGCTACCAGTCAAAGCAGTCGAGATAAAGCCAGAATTCGACGTGGTCACTGAGGTGAAAAAGCTCCGGGAGGAGATTGAAAATTTGGGCACATCACAAGTTGCAGCTGTTGCAGAGCCAAGCATTGCCATTGTACTCGTAGAGGCTGACTACATCAACAGGGGTGCAAGCAGTTCGTCTGGAACTGCCGGTACGGAGGTGAACTACATTGGCGGTGGTTATCACAATAACTATCGAGGCAATCAAGGGTATCAGTACAAACATGGGCGATCTAACCCTGGTTTTTCCTATGCTAACCCTTCTGCTGCAGAACACCCTCCGCCTGGTTTTGATGCAGGAACTGGAGGAGAGATTGTGGAAAGGAAGAAATCCGTGCTAGAGGAGACGCTCGAGAAATTCATCAAGAGCTCGGATAACCGGCTTGGGAAAGTAGAAACTGAGGTAAAGGGAATGGCAAACCACATGCAGCAGATGACGAAACATCTTCAGATGATGGACACACAATTGATCCAGATTGCCACCACACTCGACAACCAACACAAGCCTGGACAGCTTCCGAGCACAACAGAGGTGAACCCCAAGGCCCAAAAAGACTACAAAGTCGTTACTTTGAGGTCTGGGACGAGCTACAAGGGTCCCGAGATGGCTGTAGACGATTCTGGAGATGAAAAGGAGCAAAAATGCACAGGAGATGAATCCACGTCGATCGACGGACCTGCCACGTCGATCAACGCAGAGAAAAAAGGCCCGTCAATTGACGCCACACTACGTCGGTCGACGCCGAAGTCTGTCCCAGGCACGAAGTTGAAGCAGTCTGAAGATCAGCTCCCTCCTTTACTATTCCCACAACGGTTCGCGAAGCAGAAAGAGGACAAGAAATTCTCCAGATTTGTGGAGAATCTAAAGAAGGTCAGCATCAATATTCCGCTAATCGAAGCACTAAAAGGGATCCCGAGATACATGAAGTACCTCCGGAAGCTGATGAGTGGAAAGAAGTAGTTCGTGGAGAACGAGACGGTGAAGATCCACGAGCAGTGCAGCCTGCTACTTCAAAAGCAGGTGCCCATCAAGAGAAGCGATCCTGGATGCTTCTCTATTCCAGTTGAGATTGGGGGACACACATTCGAGAGAGTACTATGTGATACTGGGGCCAGTATCAACCTGATGTCGTACTCCATCTACAAGCGTCTCAACATCGGAGAGATGAGGCCTACGACGATCACCCTGCAGATGGCGGACCAGTCTGTGTCCCGCCCGAAAGGTATATTAGAGGATGTGCTCATTTGCATGGGCCATCTCATTTTTCCTGCAGATTTCGTGGTGCACGAGATGAAGGAGGACGAGAATATGCCCATGATCTTGGGGCGTGGGTTTCTCAACACTAGCGCTGCTCTCATTGACCGTCGAGGCGGCGAGATCACACTCCAAGCGAATGACGAGAGGATCACCTTTGTGATCGACAAGAACAAGAAGAAGGCGGAGTGCAATCGAATCTCCACTACTGAAGAAGAGGATGAGTCTGAAGAAGATGAAGCAGCTGCCATTGAGTGGGAGCGAGGAAACGATAGGGTAGCAGTGTCAACTGCGCCACCTTTTTCTGAGCTCACCACCATTATCAAAGACCGGAAAGTCTACATGGTGGATGCCAAAGGTCGGCGAGTCTGGTCCCGACCTCCTTGGCATTGATTTGAGGTATCGTCGAGAAGCAACGTTAAATCAAGCACTTGTTGGGAGGTAACCCAACATTTTCCGTATTTTCCTTTCAATTTTCATTTTTTAATTATTTCAAATTTCTGCTTTTATTTCTTTGCTAACAGTTGTTTTGCAGTATTGAAAAAAAAATGGAGATCAGCTCGACGCTGATCAACGCAGCCTGGCGTCGATCGACGCCGAGCAACCGGCGTGATACACTTCGATCTGCGAAGGGATCAACAAGAAGGCTTCAGTCAATCGACGCGAAGTGCCAACAGCCACTATTTTACGCCGCACAATGTTCGAAGAATCCGGGGGATAAAAAGTTGATGTCTGAGATCAACTACCAGGTATCTTTCCCTCTTTTGTCTAATTTCCAAACTTATTCCACTCTTCGAGTTGGAAATAAGTTTGGGGGGATGTGGACAAGAGATGGAACATTCTATCTTTTATTTATTCTGCTTTCCGTCTTTAATTTTTGCCTTAAATTTTAAAATTTTATTTTGTGGGGAAAATTTCTATCTTTTATTTATTCTGCTTTCCGTCTTTAATTTTTGCCTTAAATTTTAAAATTTTATTTTGTGGGGAAAATTTTTGAGTTTTGAAATAACCCGAATGAGATTGTGAGATTAGAATTGATTGAGGGTTGAGTTGAATTGATTGTGATTGTGGTTAGATGCCTATGAATGTAGAATACCGCATGATAGGATTGATTTGACACTTGTGCTTGCATGCTGATTGAGCTGATTTGAAATTGACTGCCGAAGAAGATTTTTGAACCCTTGTGTGAGAATTTTGAGCCTTTATTTCGTTTGATGTGAGATTCACATGTGTGTTTTTATTTCTCTAGAACTTGCCTATTTTCTGTGTTAAGACTGCATAGTGTGCACAAGTTTAGGAAATGATCTTAGGCCATCTTTGATAGCCCAATTCCCTAAACACTGTCCCTTCACATTGAATTTTCCCTAGTTAGCCACTTTTGAGCCTATACAAAATTTTTCTTTCCTTGTCTATGAGATTAAGAAGAAGTATTGGTTTCGCTCATGTCTTGAGTTGTGGTATGTGGGTGGAATGATTGTGATATGGAGTGGTGAAAAGATGTGTGAAAAAGAAGCTCAAAGAAATAATTAGAATTCTCATAAGCTCTCTGAAAAGAAAAGAATACAAAATTATGTAAAGAGCATAAGAGATTCAAAATGAGCTAGAAAAAAAAAAAAGAGGTTGTGTATTTGTTGATATATTTGAGGAGAAGGGTGAATGAACTTAGATGGTGGTTTGGATTGATTGAGGAAGTAAAAACTTGATTGATTTTAGTCACTTGGCCATATTTTCCTACCCCTCACAAAAGCCTACATTACAACCTTATGAAAGTCCTTTTTTATTCTAGACTTGTGTGCACATTCTAGCAGTGGAGATATTAGAAAATTTGCAAGCCTAAGGTAGAAATTTCTTCTTGTTGAGTGCTTTCATCTATTCCTTAAACACTTGAGAGTTGAGCGATACACTTCCTGTGAGTTCTTCCGATGTTGATGAATTTTCTGTCTCTTTCAAATTGCTTGTGTGTAGTGGATTTTTGATTCTTGACTGTGATGAATCTTGTGAGGCATTGCACTCTAATCGCATGATCTTTTGATTTCTTTCTTGCCTATTGATTGAGGACAATCAAACGTTCAAGTTTGGGGGGTTTGATAAGCTCATTATTTTACTCGCCTATCTATATTATTTTCTACTATTTTATGTAGTTTTATTGAGTTTATATATATATTCTATGCATGAGTCTATACTAGGTGGTATTATGCGCATTTTGGTGTTTTTGCAGGGTTTTAGGCCTAAGTTCACGAGAAATCCGTTCCGGAAGCAGTGACGTGTAAGAGTAGCAGTGAAGAGTTCTTCCACAAGAGAAATTCGAGCAATTGGCACATGGCAATGGATGATTCTTTGAGTTAGCTCTCCAACGCAACTGAAATCGGGTCAATCAGAGTTCGGGAGAGAAAATTATGGCCAAAACCGTGAGACCGCGCAGAAGGGGCGAGAAGCCGCGTCGACAGACACCAATCAACATCGATCGACGCCGACCAAGAAGCCACATCGATCGACGTGGATCAGCCACGATCGACGTGAGGCTGTCTGCTGGAGCGAAAATTCGAGGAAAAATGGATTTATTCATATCTTTAGCCCTAGATTTGATAGGATACACATCCATCACTATAAATACCTATGTAGATTCGATTTTTCAGAATTCCCCATATCCCCCATTATTCCCCATTAATTCCCTATCATATTTTCATTCTACAATTTAGTTTTTAGAGTTTGGAAACTTGGAAAACACGAAACCCTTTTATTTTCTTGTAAGTTCTTTATGTTTATGCAATTTAATATGTTTTCTTTTGGATTTCTATCTGCGATGAGTGGCTAGAAACCCTAGCGGGTTCTAAGGGTTGACATTATTATGGATGCATGTTAGGATTAATTAATTAGGTTCATGATTCCTGTGCTTATTTTATAATTCTAATTTAATTCAAGGACCGAGAGGTGACGATTAATTTAGATGTCTAGCTATTGATAGAAGGTGAACATTAATAGTGGGAATAGGAATGCATGATACAATCTACACTATCCAAACAGATGTACTAGACTGTAGGAATTGAACTGATTTGCTTATCAGATTGACTAATTTGGTGTACTTTGAGACCGAGCGAAGATAGTCACTAGTTAGTAATCTAGGTTATATTTGCCAAACAAGGAAATATAGCATTATTGCAGTATTCCACCTGTTAAATCAATTGATTCCTACATGTCATCCATAATATGAATTCTTCCCTAGAATCTGTGTTCCTTTAAATTTGCTTTCAAAACTACTTTAATTTTCTGCATTGTTTTCTTTACTTTTATAAAACCCTGATTTTGGATCTCTCAAACAATGAATCTTAGGATCGTAGCTAGTATATAGGATAGTTTCCCCACACAATTCCCCTGGATCAATAACCTTTAGGGTTAACAAATTTATTTGCCGCTGTTATTATAATTAATCTGTTAGAAATAGCAGTGATCAATGATATAGTTTTTGGTTTCACTGATGTTAAATTGGTTGATATGTTTGCTACCAGCATGTCAGAGACATTTGAGATGAGCATGGTTGGAGAATTGAGTTATTTCCTTGGATTACAAATTAAGCAAACCTCCGAAGGAGTGTTTGTATCTCAAAGCAAATATGCTAAGAACTTGGTGAAAAGGTTTGGGTTGGAGTCAGCGAAGCACATGAGGACACCAATGGGATCAAGCGAAAAAATGAGCAAGGATCCAAGTGGAGTAGGTGTTGAACCTAAACTATATCGTGGGATGATTGGTAGCCTCTTGTACCTCACGACTAGCCGACCAGATATCCTTTTTAGTGTGGGTGTGTGCGCTCGTTATCAATTAGATCCTAAGGAATCTCACCTCGAAGCCGTAAAAAGAATCATTAGATATGTCACTGGTACCCCTAACATGGGCTTGTTTTACTCTAAGTGTCTCAACTCTAACATCAAAGGATTTAGTGATGCTGACTGGGCTGGAGATGTTGATAACCGCAAAAGTACTAGTGGAGGTTGTTTTATGTTTGGAAACAACCTAGTGTCTTGGTTTAGTAAAAAACAAAATTGTATTTATTTGTCAACCGCAGAGGCCGAGTATATTGCAGCGGCTAGTTGCTGCACACAATTGATCTGGATGAATCAAATGCTGGAAGACTATGGTATGCACTCTGAAACTCTAACACTATTCTGTGATAACTCTAGTGCCATAGAAATTTCAAAAAATCCAGTTCAACATTCTCGTACTAAACATATACATATCAGACACCACTTTATTCGTGATTTAGTTGAGAAGAATCTGATTTCGTTAAAGTATATTTCGACCAAAGAACAACTCGCAGATATATTCACTAAAGCTCTTGATTTTGAGAGGTTTTCCTTCCTTAGAAAATCTCTTGGGATGTGTAACATTCCTCTTTAAAATAATTTTTTCTTTGGCAGATGTATCTCTATGATGTTTTAGTTTGTTTTCTTTCTGACCTTATTTATTTCCATGTTATAAAGTCGTAGACACAAGTGTGAGGTCTAATTGACTATAAAACATGGTGGTGTTTGTCTTGAATTCTTACTTGCCACTTAGTACTATGGACATGATGTTGTTAGAACACTGTTCATGTGGAACTCCTGTGCAAGGAAAGTTTTCAAGCTAATCAACTAGTACTGGAGAACGGATGTGATTAGGCACACGATCTCTGTGGAAGGTATGTTGATTTGTGGTCAGTTTCGACTTTAACATCATAGTGTTGTACATCTGTCTATCTAATTTATTATCGCCAAAAATAATTATATAATAATGTTAAATATTTTAAAATTATTTATATCTGTTGAGTTGATCTATTTTCGAAATATCTTTGTAGGATAACTCATATATCTTTTCCTATTTTTCGAATTTAAGTGGTTAAGATATTTGTGGGTTTTAAAGATTATGTTGAATTAGGGTTTGTAAGGTTGTTTTTGTATTTCCTGCTTTTTTGCCGATTTGTTATTTTCTTTAGTATTTATATTTCCTTTCCCCTAAGTTGTCACCTCAAGCCTTTTCGAGCACACTAACCGAGTAGAAACTCTTGAGTTTCTTCCATCTTCTCTTTCTTGTCATTTACAGCACATGAACTCTCTCTCCATCTCCACTCTTTAACAATGGCGGACAAATCTCCTATCAACGACCTCCTGCTTCAAGCCCTTCAAAACCCCGAACAACTTCTCAAGCTCCAAGAATCCATCAACAAAATTATGGTCGATCGGCCTAACCCTGGTTCTTCCTCTTCCATTCCCCTTGCCAAACCTTTGTCGTCTCCACCTAAAAACCCTACTGAAAACTTATCCTCACCATCTCAAACTACTATTTCCCCACCAAAAATCATGCCAAAACCCTCAGTCGATTCAACACCTACTGACCCAACACCATCCGTACCATCATCTTCTGAGCCCAATCCTCCTAATCTAGAGGATTCGATACCAGCCAACCCTACTAAAACTCAGCCCGAATAGACTCTCCCTCAAACAAAAAATTCACCTTCACCGCCACCCTCTTGCCCTACTGAACCGTCCAAAGACCTCTCCACCCTACTTATTAACCCTGATCCAGTTGCTTCAATTGTTCCTGTAGAAGAGGAAAATCCCATCAACCTCGACGACCCTGGCAATTTAAAGTCCGTTGGAGAGACCCTCAAAGAATCCGGTGCCCCTCGCTTTCCTGAACGCAGATCTGGGCGAATTCTTGAGGAAACTATATGGAGAGGACGAGTGAAGAAGACTGTGAAGCGAAAGAAGAAAGGCAAGAGAGCTGAATTGAAAAATGCACCTCATGTTCCTGGCGAAGACTCCCCTGCTACTGAGTCTGACATCAAGTCTGACAACCCTTCGTCATACTTCGATGAATCCGCTTCCGATGAAAATTACATGATCGATCCTGCTGATCTTGTTGACGAATCCGAAGAATAGTCCTCCCAACCTTCTGAGAAGAAAGAAAAGGCACCAAAAGGGACACAAAGACAGACCACCTCCTCTAAACCTCCTCAAACATCAACTTCCAGAAGACCACGTCGTACCAACAAAAGAGATGTTTCGGAGACTGAGGCTGCTGAGGTGCTCCGGGAGCTGAAACGGCCTAGGTGATCACTGCTATTTCTAACAGATTAATTATAATAACAGCGGCAAATAAATTTGTAAACCCTAAGGTTATCGATCCAGGGGAATTGTATGGGGAAATTATCTTATGTACTAGCTATAGTTCTAAAATTCATTGTTTGAGGAATTTAAAATCAGGGTTTTATAAAAGTAAAGAAAACAATACTTGAAAATTAAAGGAGTTTTGGAAAGCAAAGTAAAGAACACAGATTCTAGGGAAGAACTCTTATGATGGAAGACATGTAGGAATCAATTAATTTAACAGGTGGAATACTGCAATGATATTATATCTCCTTGTTTGGCAAATATAACCTAGATTACTAATTAGTGACTCATCTCCGCTCGGTCTCAAAGTACACCAAACTAGTCAATCCGATAAGCAAATCAGTTCAATTCCTACGTCTAGCACATCTGTTTGGATAGTGTAGATCGTATCATGTATTCATATTCCCACTATTAATATTCACCTCTCGGTCCTTCTATCAATAGCTAGACATCTAAATTAATCGTCACCTCTCGGTCCTTGAATTAATCTAGAATTGAAAATAAACACAGGAATCATGAACCTAATTAATTAATCCTAATCATGCATCCATAATAATATTCAAACCCTAGAACCCGCTAGGGTTTCTAGCCACTCATCGCAGATAGAAATCCAAAAGAAAACATGTTGAATTGCATAAACATAAAGAACTTACAAGAAAAATAAAGGGTTTCGTGTTTCCCAAGTCTTCAAACTCTAAAAACTCTAAAATATGATTGGATGCTCTAATTGGTTCGAATTTTATAGGTATTTATAGTGGTGGATGTGTATCCTATCAAATCTAGGGCTAAAGATATGAATAAATCCAAATTTAATCAGATTTTCGCTCCAGCAGAAGACCCCGCGTCGACCGCTTCTATTTCCCATCGATCGATGGATGTTTCAGAGCTTCGTCGATTGCTTCCGAATGGCGTTGGTCGACGCAGCTTTTCGCCCTCCTGCGCGGTCTCACGGTTTTGGCCATAACTTCCTCCTCCGAACTCCGATTGACCCGATTCTAGTTGCGTTGGAATGATAACTCAAAGATCTTTCCATCCATGTGCTCAATTAGCTCGGATTCCAACTTTGAAAGAATTCGTGCATGTTTCTTTCAACATCTGCTGCTTTCGGTACGGATTTCCATTGGATTTGGCCTAAAACCTGGAAAAACACTAACACGCGCATAATACCACCTAATATAGACTCATGCACATAATATATATATAAACTCAATAAAACTACATAAAATAGTAGAAAATAATATAGATAAGCGAGTACAATAATGAGCTTATCACTAGGCAAGCTAAGTCCACTTCTGAACCCTCTAGTCTTCAGAGTATGAAAGGTACACCTGTTAGCCATGTTTATGATAGTGACTATGAGATTGAAAAGGCTTATAATGATAGACTTTATCATTATGGTGTTGAGAATGTTCTAGGAGCTCTTAAGACTAGGGACTTTAAGATTGAGAGGAACATGGATTCTGAATTGTTTGCCAAGTATGGTTTAGATGTATTGCTTAAGAAGAGAGGTTTGCTGAAAACAGTGTCAGACATTGAGGGATTTGAGTCTGAAATGGTCTATGAATTCTATGCTAACATGATTAAGGAGGAAGTGTTTGACTCAGAGAAAGTGAAATTTGGCAAGTCCTATGTGAGGAGGCATGTCGTTCAATTTAATGTTGCTGTGTTCAATGATTTGTTTGGGCTACCTTCTACTGATGTTAAACCCAACAATGCTGCTGATGAAAAAAGAATGATCATTGAGATCACGGGAGGTAGGATCACCAAATGGTCATCCAAGATCCCCTCCTCATCTCTGACATGGAAGTACGCAGCTCTCTATAAGATCGCAGTATCAAATTGGACTCCATCAAAGAATGCCACCATCATAACCAAGGAACAAGCCGAGTTCATCTACCGTATTGGTAAAGGGCTGTCTTTCAACTTGGGTCAATTGATTTTCTCTAACATCTGCAGGGTAATCATAAAATCAGACAAAAGCGACCTGCCATACCCATGCTTCATCTACGATCTACTCAAACATCAGGGTGTGCCAGAACAAGATGAGGATGTAGTGACTGAGACTGCCCTCCTAGACTTTGAACAGACCTTTACCCGCACAGATAAAAGAATCAAAGATCTGCCCTATTAAGAGTCTGATGAAGACATGGACGCCGATGCAGGAGAAGACCCTGTTGATGTTCAACCAGCTCAAAAGGAAGATGCCTCCTCCGTTCCAACACTGACCAAGTCTGCTGCGCTGAAGAGACTTCCACATGTCATCTCCCAGCTGGAATTTGTCCTCGCCGATCTCAAAGCTATTCAAACTGCACTTCTTCCTGCTACCATTCAGGGGGAGAAGAAATGACTGCAAATTGAGGACATGGAAGTGTTGTGGCGGTCAAGTGTGGATTCCTGCCTCACTTGTCTTTCAAAGGCTCGACTGCTCAACTTCGTGTTGGTGGATGCATCTTGAAGTCTCTCTACTCTATTCCTTTATGTTTCTGCAAAACAATTTCTAATTCAGTTTTTATGTTACTTTTGGATATTTTAAGATTCAGGGGGAGACTTCTCATTACTCCCTGTAATCTTTGTTTTCATTAATGCAGTTTTTTTTTTTTTTGTTATGGTTGATCCATTCTTTTGGTTTGTTGTGTTGGTTGATCCTGTTTTTAGTTTTGTTGTGGATGATCTACTCTTTCTTATTTTGTCTTGGTTGAACCATGTGTTGTGGAATGCTAGCAGGAAGGCTAAGATTAAGGGGGAGATTGAGAGTGTCAAAGTCTTTGTAAGTCCAACATTGAGATGTTTTGAACATCGCTTGCATTGTTTATCTTACCCTTTCTGCAAGTGGTTACAACAAACCCCTAAGTTTTAGGGATTGGTTGTTACCGTAGATTTCCACGGTTTTTCAGTTCCAATAAATCAGGGAACGTGTATATTCTTATTACTAACCTCATACTATGTTATATTGTTGTGTATTTTGTTCTAAAAATAATAGGGAATGCCTCCACTACATTAACCCACTCAACACGTGAGGTTGTGGCTGATCGACGGTTACCTAGATCAAGTGGGAAGGTGGGAAAGCTTCGTGCAGCACGTCTAAGGAGTAGTGGGTACGAAGCTGTGCATTCCAAGCAAGAATAAATAGAGCACGACAAGCTTGAAGAAAGGTTGAGCAATTACATTACACCATCGAGCATTCCATCTTCAAGATTGTAATCGTGCCTTGCCCATTCTCATTGATCGCTCACAATCTGTGTCCTCATGACATAATCCATCTCTGGAGAGTCGTCCAACAGTGGAGGAGTTAAGAGGTTACCTTGTGTTCAGTTTGATAAGTACGGTTTGTCCATAGATACTAGTTTAGTGTCTATGTAGAGTAAGAATTATTCAAGGGGGTGAACCTAGAATAATTCGAGTTGTTTGTTATTTATTTCACTTTGTAAAAGTTTATTTTATTTAGTGAAATTATTTTAAGGCCGAAAGGCTCCCTGGAAAATAGCAATATTACCCAGAATATCCGCTGCATCTTTCTCTAACACCAACATTATAGTCTAACATTGTAGTGTTTAACGTAAACTCGGGCACAAATTCTATCATAACAATTTATTAAGCTATTTTATGTGAGGTTGTGTTTGCTATGTTAATTGTACATCATTTTTTGCTATTAATCAATTTTAATTTATATAATTCTTTATAACTTTTGAAAATTTGGTATATACTATTAAATTATTAATGACTTTAAAATCAATGAAATTTGAGTATATTTAAAAATTAAAATACTAAAATATTACTTCATATGTCCGTCATATTAGTTCTATATTCTTTTTGGGCCGTCCCATTTATTAGTCTCATTTCCTAAAAAGATAATTTTTTTCCGCTCACTAATAAATATTAATTATTTTATACTAATAACACTTGGTTATTGTGTATTCTCCTCCATCCCCCATATGACGGGACGGAGGGAGAATATTTTTTCACTTTCTTTTATAACTCCTAAACAATCGATCAAATCTTAAGTTAGACAAATGTATTTTTTATTTTATTTCTAAGTTCTATAAAACTCAATTTTCTAAATTTTGGTTGAATGAAAATATTATATGAGTTTGGATTTAAAAACTCAATAAATATAAATTCAATATTCAAAATTTTGTTCAAATGTAAATGTTATACTCCCTCCGTCCCGGATCATTAGTCATGTTTTCCTTTTTCGTCTGTCCCAAACATTATTCTTGTTTTCCCAAAATAGAAAAAATTAGGGATTCTTAATCTCTTAATTAGCAAAAAATAAGGATTTCTTAATTAATTAATTTAATTAACAAAATAAAATTAAAACCCCAACCTACCCTCCCCCAACCCTAAAATGGCACACACATTCCTCACACTAGTGTGTGCGCCGCATCACTCACTCCTCTCTCCTCTTCGATTCTCTCCTCTTCGAGAAATTCAGTTCTCCGATCTCAATCTCCCCCACCTCCGTTCTCCCCCCCCCCTCCGCTCTCCCCACCTCCGTTCTCACCACCCTCCAATCTCCCCTAACCCTAAAATTGCACACAGATCTGAATCTCCGATCTTTTCTCTCCTCTTCGAGGAAAACCCTTCTCCGATCTGAATCTCTCCACGGCAGAGCCGTGCGCCGCTCTCCCCACCCTCCGCTCTCCTCGTTCTCACCACTCTCCTCTTGTCCTCGCAATGACTAAAACCCTATCTCTTCCATCAACTGAAAAATCTGTCGCGCCTCTCTCGCCGTCCTCTGTCACCGTAGCTGGTGACGACATTGTCCGTGGGGAAAAATCTGACGCGCCGATCTCGCCGTCGTCTCTGTCTCCTATTTCTACCGCCAATTTGTACCTCCCGTTGCCATCTTTCACAAATTCGAGCGATGTCGATGCCGCCGGGATGGAGGACGTGTTAGGGGCCGACAACACAAATCCCGACTCGTTGGATGAGGGTTTCGAAGGTGGGAGTGCTCTGAGCGGGCCACAGGATGAGCTGATGGTGAATGAACACGAGGAGGATCTTCGAGCATTTTGGAGGTTGAGGAGGGAGGTTCTACGAGCTTTCTGGAAATGCCAATTTCCAGAAATGAGGTGATATCTTACTAAAACTTGGTTATGCTCCTATCTTTGTTGTGCTGCCTATGTTGGTCTCGATCCTATGTTGGTTGTGCTCATTTGTTGGATATGCTGCTTTGTTGGTTATTCTGCTATTGTCGATGAACTTGGTTCTGCTCCTATGTTGGTTATGTTGCTTTGTTGGTTATGATCCTATGTTGGTTCTGCTCCTTTGTTGGTTATGATATGTTGGTTATTATGCCTATGTTGGTTCTGCTCCTTTGTTGGTTATGATATGTTGGTTATGCTGCTTATGTTGGTTCATTAATGTTTACAAAAAGACTGTGGGATAAATGGGTTAAATACTGAAATGATGTTAATTGTTCACCAATCCATGTTTTACTACATTTGTGATGCATATTAGGTCTGAAATGAGTAAATCCGAGTTGAAGTGGTTTCATTAATGTGTTGAGGCTTAATTTTCAGAGTTCAAGTCATGGTATTCTTTATAAAAGCATAACTGTCCTGCATATTCTTTACAAAAGCATAATTGTCCTGCATATTCTTTACAAATGCATAACTGTCCTGCATATTCTTTACAAAAAACATAATTGTCCTGCATATTCTTTACAAAAACCATAATTGTCCTGCATGTTCTTTACAAAAGCCTGACTGCATCACCATCTAAGCTATCTCCATGGCTAAATCTAACATGAGCTTCTCATTACCTGGTCCATGTCCTTCTTCCATCATGTACTTTGGGCAATCTTTCACTAACTGCATTGGCAATTCTAGATTTTTAGGCAACTCGTGCTGCAGTATTAAATCATCATTCTTCATGTGTGGGATCTTGTAGTTGTTGCAGCCTTTTATCTTCAAAATTTCTTCTAAACAAGAATGTAATGTGAGAAAAACCTTGTTCAAAGTCATAGGTTGTAGTGCATTGAGGCTTGATCTAACTGCATTAACAAGATCATTGGTATTTTTACATGCTTGCTGTTGCTGTAGACTTTGGATAGCCCTAAAGAATCCTAGGTCATTAACATTCAAATCTGGACTGTTTGGTGGCTGTTGCACTAAATGTATACTGAATCCATCTGCATTTGCCACTAATCTGAAGTCTGGATCATTGTTTGTGATGTGAGGTTTTGCATTGTCTTGTTGGATGTAAATTGTTTTGCTTAGACATGCAGGCCATCTAGCCTTAATTTCAGGAATAATCCGAAAATGAAAAACAAAAATTTGAAAACTGAAATGAAAATTACATAGGCTGAATAAGGAATAACTCGTTTTTACATGCATCACAACTCATAAATTCAAAGCTACTTACCTGTTTAATTAGGCAGTTTTTTATCACATCCTTTGTGATAGATTCAATCGGCTTTAGCTCCATAATTCCATCTTGTCTATTTTTGCTGTTTCTTTTGGCCTGTACCTCCTCAGTAAAAGGCCATATGCCTATTTTTCCATCAAAAACTACATTACCATCTTCTGAAAAAATCGATCGGCAGACAGCACACATGAACATAATCTTAGGGATGAACTTCTTACTTTTGCAATATCTATGTGGATCTTTTTCCCTATGGCTCATGTAATATTTGTGGGTGTTTTTGGTAAGGTAGAGTCATTTCTTATCTATGTGGATTACGTTCTCCATTGGCTTGAATCTAAGAACATTCAAATCCTTCTCATATTCTATGGCTTGTAAACTGAACCCTAGCCTTAACACTTTATTTGAAGCTGTCAGTTCGGGTTTTATGGCATTGGTGTGAACCCTGATCAGATTGTTTTTAACCCATCTTCCCACAGTTGTTTTTGACATATCAATGCTATCAACTAGGGCTCGAATTGTACCTCTTTTTTGATAATGAACTTGTTCAATTTGCTCTATGTTTATCTTGGTTGTTGGCTTGTTTCCTTTGCCCTGTCTGTTTCAACCAATTTTGATACATTCACATCTTTCTCTTTGACATCTTGCAGCTTTCCATATTCTTGAGATTGTCCTTGAAGAAAGACTGAAATTTGCTGCAGCTTCTCCAATCATCCCTCTCTCTGGTTTGCCATTTTTTGCAGTGGAGAAGCAAGAACTGCACTATCTCATCTTTAGCAGATTCAGAAACATTTTTTTCTTTACCCATTTGTAATGTTTTGATGATTTTTTATGTCTGTAGCAATCCTTGAATGTTGGTTGAATATTTATAAATCAGTTTTAGTGGGAAATTTGAATTATTGGTTGCTGAAATTATTTTTGTTTTTGCCTCGAGATTTGAAAATTTAAATTTTGAATTTTTTATCCTTTTTTTTATTAAGTATTAATCACTTTTACTAATAGTACCATTAGAATCCCTTATTACATTTGTATTGGTATTTGTGCCGAACTGAAATCAGATTAATGATCCGGGACGGAGGGAGTATGAGTTTTAGATCAAGTGTCAATCATGTTAGGTTATTTTGGATAAGGTGAACAATTGTTCGTGTCCAATTAAGATTTAAATGGAATGGAGATTCTTTTAGGCTAAAAAAGTAAATAATAATAATTATGAAGTAAACAATATTCATTATTTGGATAAAATCCCATCCACAACCATAGAGTGCCAGTATGTTATCCTTCGTAAGCAACACTTTACTGAATAAATTGATGAAATAATATTTGGTTATATCGAATAATGCTTAATATTATATGCTTTATTGTGTATCATTAGGTTATATGTGGAGAGATGCGATTAATTTTTTTTTATTAGTTAGATTTTGCTATTTTGTTATGATGACATTCACAGTAGTTATATTTGCTTTTAGTTATTCAGAGATAAATAATATAGGTATTAAGTATAATTATGTTTATTACGTGATTCTGGGCCTCACAAAATACGCCGCTCAATACTAATATATTTTATGCCTTAAAAATAAAAAAGATTATTATTAGAAATTATTTGATAATAATTGCTTTAAAAAAACTTGATAATACATTAATACTTGTGCTTGGAAATTACAATAAAATACATCCTATCAATTAATAAAATATTTATAACCCAACTCACTTCGTTGACATTGAGAAGCAAATAATAAATGTGCCGATAATTTCCTGATAATTGAAAAAAAAATAAAAAAATAAAGTTAAATCCAATTTTTCAGAATGCTAACGATGTTATTGAAAACTCAATTATGATTCTAAATTTCAATTTGGAAGCAATCAGCTAATAAAACTGCAATTAACAAATAGATTAATGATAATATACCAAAAAATAATTGTAAAATAAATTAAATATGCACACAGCTCAATGTGCAATGCCTTGATTGCACTAACATAACCAAATCAATCTCATACCAAAATTCATTGATCATTTTAAAATTTAAATTCACTAACAAACAATATAAATTATAAAAATATTCAAAAATAACAGTTCTTCAGCCACAAAACTTGGTAACATACTTTTCCACCATCCAGTTTGGCCAAGAGCCCTAGCATTGTAAAAGATTGTCTTGCGCTTTTGTACATTGCACTACTCGAAACTTCTCCATCATCACATGGCTTTGATGTCAGAGAGAGGGGACAGGTTGTGAGAGAGATCTGACAGTGTTAGCCGTCTGGCGGGTAGCAACGATATTGCAATCTGAGTTCAACCGGCACAAAATAACATTAAATTAAAACAGAAAGCTTGATGGGGGATGTGTTCTGTTTTATTTGGCAAGATGGACATCGGGGCTAACAATAATGTACATGGGGCGAAATCGAGTACGCACATCCTGAACTACTCTTGAGATGAGTTTCCCCATAGGCAGTGAAGAAAAAAAATGACCGAGGATGTGAATAAGTATTAGTAATAGTTTTAAGTTTTGCAACAACTTTCAAATTTCAAATTTGAATTATTGGAAAGTATGCTTAAAACATGTAAGATTTGGGTATGGCTGTGCTGCTTTTTCCATAATATAAGTGTGGTGTGACAGATTTTGGGCATGAAATAATTACTGTCATTGGGAAGGTGGAGTTTTGAATTTCATAATTTAATAGTTGGTGGATCGGAATGGGCTGGTGATGTTGTATATGACAAAACTAAAAGAATAATAATTTGAAAATGGGTTTGTATTTGCATGTGCATGAAATATGTAAATTTGAGCGGGATTAATACAGTATCTGGACTGCTTTGTTTTAATATTGTAAAATAAAAATAGGTTTACATTATAAATATATTATATATATAGCAGTTGTGCACATTAAGGTGTTTAATAAATAAAATAAAATCATACATTATAAATTTTAAAAGATTTTCCCGATATTATTATAAATTTAAGTTTCTTGTATACAATAAAATTTGGTATGGACCATATTTTTTAAATATAAAAATTAGTTTAAAAAAATTAGTATTGTGTTTAAATATTTTTATTATTTACATGGGTGTTATAGGGATGAGAGTGTAATTTTTTCTTGGATATGGAATACATTACAACACATCATTTAAAATTTACGTGACTCAAATATCTCCATAAGACCATCTCTAGTAATGACAAGCGTCATGAATAAGACAAAAAAATTGTGATTAAAAAAAACAAAAAGAAAAAATTGGAAGCAAAAGTCATGACATGGTGTGTCATTCATGGTTATCCAATCACATGCTGCCAACATGTGATTGGATACTCTAGTTTCTTTGTATGAATACACTAACTATTATAAATTGTAAATAAAAATTATATCTAAAATTCATAAAAAATAAATTCTCTATAAAATGAATTCAATATTCATACATTTTTATTCACAACCAAAATTTTATTTTCTCTAGTATTTCTTCATTTTGATATCTTGTACTCTGTGTATCCCGAGTAAATTGTTCACAATTCATTTTTCGTATGTCTCACAATATTAGTCCACTTTCCTAAAATAGCAAATT
Source organism: Plectranthus barbatus (assembly GCA_026898455.1). Lineage (NCBI taxonomy): Eukaryota > Viridiplantae > Streptophyta > Magnoliopsida > Lamiales > Lamiaceae > Plectranthus > Plectranthus barbatus. The sequence continues at coordinate 466,778 of JAPKLW010000378.1, read as the reverse complement.
TTTCACACTCATCTATCTATTATACTAAAAGAGTCCCAAAAAAATTTCCGCCCAAATTCTCGAAAATTGTGCAAGAAAAAAGTTTTAGACAACATTAATTCAAATTATGGGCAATTGTGCAGATATAAATTCAAACAAATCAGAATCTCGAAAATCAGAACAATACTTCTCAAAAAATTAGATAACCTTTGATATTCTCAATTATTCTGCAAAATAATTATTACTTTTCTTCATCATTAAAACTGCTCAGATTTCTAGAATTCAAAATTTTAATTTATTATGAATTCTTAATTTAAAAGATCGAGCACAATGTACATTATATATCTCATGTTCAAACACCTCATTGGCTCAATTTACATTTATCTTCATATTCCTCAGCCATTTTCATTGTTGCCTCACAAAACTCACCATTCTCTCTCTCTCTCTCTCTTAAGCACACCATTGTCTCTTTAGTGCTTCATCTTGTGGTTGCAATGCAAGCAACCCAATTCCAAAAACTCCAATGAGCAATAAAGATGAAAAACCTAGCAACAAAGACCCGTAGCTAGGGTTGAGAAAGAATGTTGTTGTCGTGCATCAACATAACCTCAAACAATCAGTACAGATAAAAAAAAGAGTGGACAACAAGTCTATATATTCCACTAGATGGCATGGCTGAAGTTGGGAGTCCCGTCAGTAGGTTGCAGTTTCAAAGCAAGGACAGGGCCCGACTGTTGTTAGATCCGAGAAAATAAGGGAGCTGAGCTAGCACAATGGGTTCAGTCTGCACGACAGAACGAATCTGGTTACACAACGGAGGACGGCAGCGACGAGCTCCCTGCTTGGGCATGCAGTAGACAATGGTTGGAGATCGGGCCGGGTTTCTGCTATGCGCCTATCATGAACAAAGGCACAACCACTTTGTGGTTACTGTCGCAAGTCTCTCTCCAGTTCGACGTCTTTCTAACTCAATTGTGTCTCTCCTTCATTCTCAATAACTGATGGTCTCGCAAAGGTTAAGTAGTCCAGATGAAAGGGGTGGAGAAGATAACTCAGTGTCAGTGGTGCGGAGTTGCTGAATTAAATTTAAGATTTGTTTAAATGTTTTATTACTTAAAAAATGTAAGTTATAATTATAAATCACATGCTTATTATCAATTTTTTAAAATTATAATTATAAATCACATGCTTATAAATTAAAATTGTTCAATTCAAAATAATTATTTTTTATGTAACTTTTTGGCTAAAAAATCACATTCTATTTTAAATTGTAAATCCATATTTTTTCTTTTGCTTTAAATTTTAAACTAATGATTTATATATTACTTAGCAGTAAGTGTGATCATGGGTTTAGACTAAAGTAGAAATAGTATAACAAGACACTTATATCTCATACTTCTCTCATATATTTTTAAAAAAGCTAATATTTCGATTAATTTATTTTAATGATAAAAGTTAATTTATTTTTAGTCAATTCTTATATTTTTTATTTTTTCTTATTCTTTATTTTTAGATTAGGGTTCGATTTTGTTAAGTTTTAGACATTCTTTTATTAAATGTCCACATATAATTAGATAACCTAATATTAATAACTATCTAAAATTAAATAATTATTAAAAATATTTTAATTTTATGATATTATAAACTAATAAAATGAAAGTTTATATTTTTGGTCGCGCATCACGCGGGTGTAAATCTAATCAATAAAATATTCATCCCACTACCACCCACTACTACTCACATGCATTGCTTATTGTACCCACCCGGTCAAATGTGGACAATTTGACCGGAACAAAGAGAGTATTTTATTTCTATTTCAACTTTACGTGTATGTAATATTTTTATTATAAATATATAATTAAAAAATTAATAAAATGTTATTGGGTGCTCAATGTTTTTTAGATAATAAGTTATTTTATGTATATTATTAATAAATATTTAAAATAATAATAATAAATTATATCAAAATTCATATTTTTTTCTTCTATAAAATGAACCTAATATTCATACATTTTCATTCACAAACTCAACTTATATTTCCTCCAGTGTTTCTTCCTTTTAATATCTAATTATGAATCCAAAAATATAATTAAAAAAAATTATAGATAATACATATTAAAATATTAATATAACAAAATATATAATTTTGGTTGGGTGGATGTCATTGCTAGAGTAGAAATTAAGTTGGGTTATATTAAGTTGTTAGTAGAGATAGTCTAAGGTTTAAAATATGACAGTATTAAACACATACAAACTACTTTTATCACTTGCGCCTCAAGTTGGGGACTACAAATTTATATATTCGTTTTATGTTTATATGTATTAATCTACTATAATACTAAATGGGAGCAGTCCCAGTACTGTAGCAAAACCAAAAAAATCACCGCCTAAACATGAAACCCGCCCAATTCTCATGCAGAGATTTAATATAAAAATAATTTATTCCTTTAAAAAATGGAGAAAAGAGGGCAAAATTCAATTGGTTTGCAGAGCAGTTGATTTGACATAAATATAGACCACAACTTTGCAGATTTTAGGATACATTATGAAGGTAATTTTGAAATTCAAATTTGAAAAACCAAAATCATTCAATCTCCCATCTATAAATATGGAAGCTCTCCACCTCAACATTACATTAAGTGATTTTTTTATTTTTTATCTTTTGTGTATTTTTATTTTTTTAAATTATAATCCTTTGTGATTTATTTCATGATATGTAATTATAAAATAAATATGTAGTTTTAGCGGTGATTTTTTTGAAAAGTGAAATTACTAAAATATATTTTAACTGTTAGCTAGGCAATTTTGTATTAAAAGAAGATCTACAAATGTAGCAGTATTAATGGGTCAAATTTCTGGAATCTATTTCGAAGGTTTGAGATATGCTAATAATTTTATAAATCTTTATTATTTTGTGAATACAATAAGCATATTATCTAAGCATAGTAAATCAACTTGAGCAAATTATTTGTACATTTTTAAATAAATATATCATTATTCATCAATAATATATATTAGTATAAAAATAGAAATTCGTGAGTTGGAATTAGAGGGGTGTTGGCAAATGTAAAAAAAAAAAAGATGGATTGATATATATATATATATATATATATATATATATATATATATATATTATGTGAGAGAAATATTAAAAATCAAAAGTTGATATGATTTTTAAAGGCAAGTGATTAAGTGTTTTAGTTATAACTAATTAGTTATGGATTTAAGTTGCAGTGTACAACACCCACTATGCCTAAATTGAAACAAAAAAAAAATTATTACGATATGTTTAACATAAATTTAAAAACTTGAGATGCATTTCAATTAAAATATTAATTATTTCAAATTTAAAAACTTGAGATGCATTTCAATTAAAATATTACTCTCTCTGTCCCGCTAGAATAGGCCCACTTACCGAATTTGGCGTCCCAATTAAATTGACTCCTTTTCAAAAATGGCAATTTTTTCACACACAACAATAAAATATTCATTCCACTAACTTATTCTACACTCACAACTCTTAATTTTCGTGCCGAAAAGAAAGGGGCCTATTAAAATGGGACGGAGGGAATAATTATTTCGTGCAACGCACGGTGTAAATCTAGTGTGTGATTATACATATATAGAAAGATACTCAAATTAATTTTTAAAATTGATAGTTTGATTAATTCAAGTAATTAGCAAATATTTAATTTGTTTTTGTTATTATATTGAGTTGGTCTCCTGAGAGATGGTCTCACTATTTTTTTTATTGTGAGACGGACTTTAATTTGTTTTTGTTATTATATTGAGTTGGTCTCCTGAGAGATGATATCACTATTTTTTTTATTGTGAGACGAATTTAATGAAATGATGTATTTCTTTATTACAAATGATGTTTCACCATTTTTATTGTAATATAAGTTTAATGAAATGATGTATTTCTTTATTGCAAATGATGTATTTCTTTGTTACAAATAATGTAATTCTTAAAAATGAAATGATGTATTTAACTTATTGAAATGATGTATTAAGGTCCGTCTCACAATAAAAAAATAGTGAAACCGTCTCTCGGGAGACCAACTCTTTAATTAATGGGCATTTCAGAATTGGAATTCATTTTAAATACTATTATTTACAAATACTTTAATTCTATATTAAAATATTTTCCAAAGATTTATTCATTCATAATATTTCAACGTCAATTTATTAGCCTTTATTTCTTAGGAAAATACTCTTTGGCCAGAATCTGGCCAACCAATAAGGGTACAGATGTAAATTTCTGTTGTAATTAATAGGTGTTTTACCTAAATAACCTTTCATGAAGAAATTGAGTAATTCTTATCTCTCATCATTTAATACAGTTTATATTTCCAACAATAGAATATTTAATCAATAAATAAAATTAAATATTTATTTTATCTTTTACAAAATATTATCTACCATCACTCTACATTAAAAGAATAGAGGTTATATATATATATATATATATATATATATATATATATATATATGCTAAGATATTAAGATATTTGATATTTTATTAATATATATTTTAAAATAAATTATATTTTATAAGATATTTCATTCTATTTGCATAAACATTTTTAGAAAATGGGATCAGTATTTTCATGGCAAGCACAAGATTAGTATTGTATATATTTATAAATTTTATTTAATAAAAACTTATAGGTAAAACTAATAATTATGGATAGCATTTATTTTATTTATAATCCATCATTATGTGACATATAATTATACGATTGTGCAAATTAAATAACAACTAATAAAAATATTATTGTATATAATAATCATGTAATAGTTGATGATATTGAGATATACAAATATACCATATTACAATTAAAAAAATAAAATTATATCTAATAGTATTGATATATGTCATGGAATATTGACAATATTACAATAATACACAATTAACAATAAATCATTATGGTGTGACATAAATATATAATGCCCTACTCTAATTGATTATTTAATGACAACTCAAGTAGATTTCGTATCCTATTAATAAAGTAGTATATTATGATATTTAGATAAAAAAGTCACATAACAGTATTGATAAATAATATTGAAATATAATATCATAAGTCAAGTTATCATTTATGTCCAAAATGGTTCTAACGCCTCCACCTCTTGATAATTTAAAATTAATTTATATGATCACATTATATAAAATGCATTAATATACTCATGCATTATGTATAAATTCATATGCATATTAAATAATTTTATATTGTAACTTGACATTATAATATGAAATTAAGTAATAAAATTTCGTTTCCTAAGTTACATTATCACATTATAGTATAATATTTACGGCATTGCTCGATTGGTTTGCTCATTATTTGATTGCCACGTTTGCTTGATTATGTTTTATTTTCTGCTTGATAATATTTTAGTTGTTGCTTGATTGCAAATCAACTATTGATTTATTTATATCTAATGAATAAGATTCATTTTTTTTTTCTCATGGACGGATTTATACTCATTTGATCCATTTCCTGTATGTAATATATATTAAAATATGACACTTGCAATATTGTAATATTAAAACTAATAATGCCAGATAAAATGCATTTGAGTACATATACTGCATGATATAATACACAATTAAGTGTGATTGTGCACTATATGTATTTTTTTCCTACATTGTATAGTATTATATTATTATGTATTTACATTTTACACATATAAGAAATAATATTATGTTATTTGTTATTAAATCCATGTTTAATTTAAATAATTAAATAAATTTGAGTACTATAATATTATATTGTATTATCATAAGTAGTTCATTTGTAGACTAATGCATATATATAAATTGAATGTTATTGAATTTTTTATAAATCTAGCTTGTAAATTAGCAACTCAAGTAGTATATATTCTAAATACTTATTCATGTATTTATGTATAATTACCAGTTAAATTTATTGCGACATTATTTAAATCTCAATATCATGATTAATTATTTTTTTTGCAAGAAATATAATATTATATATTATATATGAATGTTTTGCATTAATCTTTTATTTTATAAGATAGTGTATTATTATATGTGTTATAGTTATATATAATACTGAATATTACAAAATAAGAGTTTAACAAAATATAATAATATAAAACCAACTAATTAATCATTAGTCATTACCGTTGAATTATTGAATTAAGAGTGAAAAAATAAATATTTTAATTTATTGGAAATGAGTATATTAAATTTAAAGCACCACACGACTTTTGGAAAAATAAAAAAGTTGAATGCATGCATAGAAATTGCAGCACTTAAGTTTAATCATATGAAGGACAATACAGTAAATTACCATTTTTACTTTTACATTAAAAAATAATAAATATAATTTAGTGGGTGGTGAACGCCATTTAGCACTACCCTATTTCTTTGCAATTTCCATATCTGTCTCATGCCATGTCATATTAATATTTCCCCATAAAAAAGTTATCTCAAATCACTGTCATGTAGCAAAACACACACACCCCACTTTATTTGATTGGTACATTTCTCAAAATCTGTAATTTCATGAAATAGTTGAGTTTTGTATGCCATACACAAAAAATAATCACTCACTCGGCTCTCTCCATTTATGTATCCTTCATTTATTTTAAATTATAGAGTATGGCGGTTATGGATGTTTGTAAATTGGATATGGATTGGTCTGTTAGTTGAACATAGAGTTTCTCAACGGATACTCATACCACCATTGTGCATGCATGCAAGTGTGAGGGTAGATGTTATGTAGATTACGAAATTCTTCCACTTTTTTTTTTTTAGGTATTTTGCGATGATAGATAAACAGTAAGGTATACTTAATTTCCCAACTCAATTTCTTAAATTAGTTTCTACGTGCTCTTAGAGTTTTCTCATTCAAGAAAAATCCAAATAATAAAAGAACTGTAAATCTCTTAATATTGTATTTGGGATTTTTTAAAGGTTTATATCTACTTGAATTTGAATATTCCTTGCAGCTAAAGAAAAATCTTATTTGTATTTCAAAATATGATATTGTTCTTTCTTACCTTTTCTTTTATACATTCAACATGAGGCTGCCGACCTACATAATTTTTAAAACATTACAATAATTAATTGAAAGTTTTAAAGGAAATATTGCATTGCTAACATATTCAAATTACTTACCATCTAATTCATAGATTTCTTTTTTTCAGAGTTGAGCCGTGCCACAATATCCATCTCTGGTCGAAAATCATCCTCAATCATATTCAGCTGAAATGTAATAAAAGTGAGAAATGATACATACATTAAAGGTTTGAAATGAGAACGAAACTGGGGATGCAAGAGCTAGGTAGAGAAAGCTGCTCAGTTTGAAATTTTAAAATGGATTCCAAAACATCAATTAAATTGATTTTTGAATGTGTACATTCACCATTTTGCATGTTTTTTAAGAATTTGCATGAAATTTATGGATTTGGCGGACTTTTTCCCGCTTTTGAGAAAGTTGGCCGGTTTCTCATCTCTTAGTATATTTATAGATTAGTAGATACGTAGGCAAAACTGATAGAATTAAACTCTTTCTTTATATCTATTCTACGTATTTTATGTTACCTGCTACTCTGCAAGGATTAAAAAAGAAAATAAAAATCACATAAAACCAAATATCATTTCAATTAAACAACTAGACTAGATTATATGTAAGAGGAAATAATTAATTTACTTAACATCAGAATAAATTTGACCACCTCTCATCTTACAAGAAAAAGCTGGGTTATCCAGAAACCAACTCAACCAAGTTTAACTCTAAAATTAAACTCGACAACGGCAGCCTCTCAGGGAAACACAATAAGAGAGAGAGAGAGAGAGAGAGAGAGGGAGAGTCTTCATATGGCTACCAACAAAACTAAAAAAAACAATCATCACGAAAAGTAGCAGCACTCACAATGTAGTTGATACAAAATGATGCAACGTCCTCCAAGTAAACATAATTTGTAACCAACGGAGCAAGGAGGCAGCATCAGGAAGAGCAAATCGATCCTGTGGTTGCTCACTCGCTACTACTGTTTTGGTGGGAAGCCACATAATTGCGGATTATATCCATTGCCAACTGATGAGCACTCTTATCTTGAAGTTTTCCTAGAGCTTCCACAGCTTCATAGGTCTCCTTGTCAGCAAACAGTTTCAAGTTATATCGTGATGGTCCTTGTGGAATTCCATCCCATTTATCAACCAGCTCCAAAAGCTTCTCTTTGCCCTGATCAAGAGTCATAGTTTACTCTTAGTTTTAGTTTTGTGCAAATTATATCTCATTACTACTTGATTCTAGCAGATCTACTATATGGTTTGAGAAGATATAACTTAGTGGGACTTATTCAAATCAGCAGCCTACCATGCGGTTTGTGAAGCTGCCAAGTGATTCTTTGGAAACCCGCTTGCGTTTCCAGTGATAAAACAAAGGTTCTAGAACTTTCTCAAGATCATGAAGCTTAACCTTCTCCTTGAACACTGTAGCCAGTGTAGTTTGGTTGGGTGTTCCTCCAAGCCAAATCTGGGACGTCAAATAAACGCATTCAGTCAAAATAAAGATCACTAGCGTCGTAAAATCTCGAAGCAGACATCTGTTTAACCTGATAACTGTTTGGACCATCACCAACCAAGCCGAGTTCAGCCATGTAAGGTCTTGCACAGCCATTGGGGCAGCCAGTTATCCTTATAACGACGGATTCATTATACTTGAGGCCAACCTAAAATAACATGAATATAGATTTTCCATCAACTACTATCATGTTGCATCTTGAAACTGAAACAATTCCAGTTTCTATACATGATATCAGTATATTTCCAGGAAAAAAATATATATATATACCTTCTCAAATACAGCCCGAACTCGCTTAAGGATATCTGGAATCCCACGCTCAGCTTCTGCAATTGCCAAAGGACATAGCGGCAAAGCTGGGCATGCCATTGCTGTTACATTGAGGGGATCCACATACTTCGGTTGCTGCACAAAGAAATGAATGGTAAGAAAGGCTTCATTTTGGCCTATTGAAACATCAAGTCTAAAGTTAATATATTTTCTCTCCTACTTTTGCAAAATAGTTTCAATAACTTTGAACAATAGAGATTAAGAATAGAAGACCTAGGTGCAATTCATTAATAAAAACAAATGAATTCTTCGCAAGATTCAGGTGCATCAAACTCATTCAGAAGCAGCGTTCTCTTTTCCCTAGTTGTATATCATTGACATGCCAAGTGATTCCCATAAAATAACAATGAGACAATTATCTAAATATTCTTGGCTAACATCTCACCAGTAAACCACCCTGAGCTAGAGCAGTGGTGATGGGGCGTTTCCATGCCTGACGGATGTCGCACAAAATGATATTCTGGTTTGGGGTAATGCGGACATTCAAATTATACTTCTCAATTACTTCCTGTAAAGTCTTCTTCATTATCCCTTGGACTCGGCCACTATCAACATGGAGGCCACAAAATAATCCACCATCTCCCTGTAAAAACAAGCATTTTTACAATCAACTAAACAAAAGACAACAATAAACTTTGAAACTATGTCAAGCATTTTTTAACAATAAACATACCTGTTCATGCCAACCTAAGTAACTTTCAAATTTCCACTCAGGCAACTCACGGCAAGGTTCAAATGCCTTTCCATAATACCCTTCAACAACAGCTCTGAACTTCTCAATTCCCCATGAGCTGATTAAATATTTCATTCTGCTATATTTACGGTCATCTCTTCTTCCATTCTCTCTTTGAGTTACGACAATAGCCTTTACTGCATACAATATATCTGCTTTTGGCACATAACCCAATGGTTCTGCTAGCCTAGGGAAGGTGCTCTCCATTCTATGGGTTCTTCCCATCCCACCACCAACCTGCAATCATCATTGCATGATAATAAGCATTATTAAGTTCCTAAGGCAAAAAAGGAAACTAATGTTATATAGAAATGCACTTACGTATATGTTAAAGCCCTGGGGCTCGCCATCAGCATCAGACACAACAACCACACCAATATCATTGGTAAATAAATCCACAGAATTGTCTGTTGGCACAGTAACCGCAATTTTGAACTTCCTTGGTAAGAACTGAGTTCCATAGATGGGCTCTGGTGAATCAGGGAAATTTGTACCATGAGAATTATCATTTCGAGCAGTCACTACTTCAGGAGGCTCTACAGTCATAAATTTTTCTCCATCCACCCACATATCATAATAAAAGCCTGATTGAGGAGTTAGGAGTGCAGCTATATCTTCTGCAGTTTTCTGGGCAAACAAATAATCTTTTCGGTAGAAGGGGGCTGCTGGAGCAAGAACATTTCGGTTGAGATCACCACATGCACCGAGTGTAGAACCCATGCTTTTAATGATAGTACTCATTACTGTCTTAAGGTTTTTCTTCAAAACGCCATGAAGTTGAAAGGTTTGCCTAGTCGTCAAACGAAGTGTTCCAATCCCAAACTGATCAGCTAAATCGTCCATGGCCAGGTAGAGTTTGTTTGAAACCTTTCCACAAGGGTTCTTAGTTCGAAGCATGAATGAGTAAGACCTTCCACCTCGTTCATCTCTGTTGTACTGTTGATAGCTACCATGAAACTTGATCAATTGTGTAGCAGACTCATTAATGTTGGGGGCATCAGTTAACAACTCCTCATCGAGAGGATATCTTATGAAGTTACTGTGCTCTTTAATTATTTCGACCTTACTACGTTTTTGCTCGACAGGAGCATCTGGCTTCACAGGCTGCCATGAAAGGGAAAAAATCATTAAAAAATGTATTAGCTGAAGTAGAATCATGTTATAAAAACTTCAGATCAACAAAGTTTTTGCCACAAAAGATAAGGAAGGTGTTTATTATTGACATGGGAAGAACCCCTGTGATTTTTCTGCTGACTACAGCAGAAGAAATCTGACTTGCACATAACTTGTTGGAAATCTAACATGAGAAGGACTTCTCCATATTAAAAGCATACAACCAATTCAAAATGATGAAAAAGAAGCATAATGGAGACACCTTTTGCCTATTTCAAAATTAAATTAACCAAATCGTGTAAGTTGGTGGTTGATAATTAGGTGGGAAAGGTTCAGTTCTCCTACAAAATACTATGGGTTGTTTTAGTCCTTCAAATATACACATGACAAAAAAAGCCACTAAGTTGTCATAGGTACTTGAAAAATAAGAAATTGACAACAAGAATAAAAATCAGCTCTAAATCTGGAAATGAAAACAAGCGGATCCATCCAATGTACATGACAAGTAAACTTGCCTGCCATCTGCACTCCATCTGGCCAATTTGCCTCTGATTTTTCAATTTTACTATATCCAAATATGTACATCAAAGCATGTAGTTCCCAGACTCACTACTGCAGTCTACCACTAACATATTCACACAATCATGCACTACCACATGGTGCATGCGAAGTGGGTGGTGCATCATGCAGGCTATACACGATGGAATGCACCGGCGCAGATATGAGAACACTACTGTAGACCTCATTATTGCAGTGTTGGCCCAATGGAGAATGTACATTAGACTCCAAAACTTCTAGCAAAACCACAAATGATAAAATTACATCTTAAGGCAGGAGAGCATGCAGTGCTGGACCATTACTCCACAAACTCTAGCAAAGCCGGAGACAATCGAATCAAATCTTTTAATGCTCAAGACGAAGCTTTCGATAAACAAAAGAATACAACTTGAAGGATCCCCCAACTTAATGCCCACAAACAGGATATCGAATTAATTTTTGCATGTTCCTCTATCAGATAAGCCATTTTCTACTTCCAATTAAATATATATAAATTAAGAACGAAAAAACATCCACCTATAAATGAGAAAGACAAAGTAGCACTACTCCATACGTGTATCTCGAAATATATTAAAAAAAGCAACTGAGAGAGAAGTGGTGAATTATTAAAATAATAATGAAGAGAAAAGAAATAATAATAATAATAATACCGTGGAGACAGCTCTGATAAAGGAGGCGGCGGCGGCGGGAGGGGCAGAGGATAGGCAAAGCTGGGGGCGCTTGTAGAGCAGGAGAGAAGAGGAAGCGCTCTTCAAGCCATTGAAGGTGGACGGAATGATAGGATCCTTGGCGACGGCGGCGGCAGCCCCGAACGACGTCGTCATCTAGTGCTTGGCTGAAACACAGAGCAGAAATGAAGAAACAGAATTAAAAGTGGAGGTGGATATGAAACGTGAGATATTTTAGGGCGAATTCCTTCAAGTAAAGGAAGGTGAAGACTGAAGTGGAGCTTAAATATATATATAAAATAAATAATAAAAATTAAGTAAAAATTGCTTGAGATTTGAGGGGTCACGTGCCTCCCACAAGACTTCTACTTATGTTTTGTTTTTATTCTTAATACTTAAAAATACCCTTTTCTATAAAACATATAATAAAAATACCCTCTTTTATAAATACATCTCAAATATATCCCAAATTTGACTTTTCCTTAGCTTTAAAATTTTATTTCCAAAACTACCCCCTATGTATTTCTTTCTTAATTTAATTCTATTTACACAAAATGTATTTACTCAAAATAAATTTCTATCTACACAATTAATTAAAATTCCTAAAAATCCGCTTAGACAACAATTAATTAAAATTCCTAAAAATCCGCTTAGACAATTTTGGTATCAGAGCCATGTTCATCCTAATAAAACATATACTCCTGAGTAATGCCAGGATTAACAATAGAAATGGAATTAGAAATATTACATAATCAAGAAATAGATCTATTAGATCAATTACAATCAGCTGATATGATTAATAGAGAAATAATATGTTTAGAACTTAGAAGAGTGAAAGCACATATAAGTAGACTAGTTAGACTCATGTTTGATATATCAGAAGAATCAGATACTACTATACATAATGATAATTGAAGAAAAATTATCATACGTACGATTAATAGAATATCAATTAATGGAAATAGAAATTAAAAAAGCAATATTATCTGCCACAGAAAAATTATATTTAACAAATAATGATGCAGAAAAACAACAAATAAGATTAGATATACAATTTCTTGAAACAGAAGAAAAATTAGCTGAAGAATTTATACAAGAATATTTTAATAGACTATTACGACAAAACAATTTACTACAATAAGCAATTTTGAAATGATAACACTAAGAAAACAAATTTTAAGAATTCAGGATACTATAAAACTTACAAAACAATTAATAAAATTTCATGAAATAGAAAATGAAATATATGAAGTACTTCGATTAGAAATTTTATTAGAAGAATTAAAACAACAATTAATAATTCTAACAACCGTATGACAGAAGGGAATTCAAAAGTATCTAATTTAATATTAACATTAATAGAAATGATTAAAGAAAATCAAAAAGAATTATTAGATGCAATAAATCAAATAAAGAAAACAAAAACACGAAAATATAAATACCAAGATTTAATAAATTTCCTAAAAGAACAAGGAAAATTAGATAATGAGGAAATATTAACAGGAAAAGAAAAATGTCTTGAATGTAAAGAAGCATTAGAATTAATTCAAGAATTAGTAACAAAAGGAACAACTAGAAAATTAATAAAAGACGAACCTATAAATTCAACAAATAAATGGATACCACCAATTCAAAGATAAACGAAATAGAAAAATTATCAAAATTAATAGACAAATTACAAATACATGATTTGAATGTTGCAAGAATAGATGAAGAAGATGCTCAAGGTATTATATATGGAATAGATAGTGATGATGAAAATCCAACATTAAATATAGAAGAAGAAGAAGAAGAAAAACGTAAAGAAGAAGATTATATTAAACAACAAGAAAATGCTTCTACAAGTAATAATACACGTGATACACGACCAAATAAATACGAAAAAAGCATTATTGATTATATGTATAAAAATGATTATACATATACAAAAGGAAAATACAAAAAGAATATTCCACCATCATATATTCAAAAGGAAAGAAGTATAAGTAATGGAGTATTAAACATAGATTGTGCATCAAATGCATCAGAATTAATTATGTTATGGATAAATCAATTCCAAATGATAGTCCAAATTGATGATGATACAATTAGCAATTTACCACTAGAAGATTTTTTAACATATATTCAGTATAAAGCTACAGGACAAATATCAGACTGGTTAACAACAACGCCATGTAATTATACCAACTATGCTAGAACAAATACATCAAAGGAAGCTAAATTTGACCTTCTGAAACAATTATCCAAACAAATATTTGCAGAATTTTTTGGTGACGAATCAGAAACAACACGAGAATTTGAAAAATCACATATTATAAAAATACTAAGTAATATGGCTCTCTGTGACCCATGTGATACAGAAAATTTCTTTTGCCAAGTAAGAGGAAATTATTATAAAACATCAGATAGAAGTGGTCTATTAGATATTGTAAAAAGTAAATTAACACCAGCAATGTTACGATACATAAATATACAATTAACAAACCCAGCAAAAACTAAAATAACAGAAACATTAGGATTAATAGAAAAATATGCATTAGAATATAGAGATGATTTGTGTATGAGAAAAACTGAAGAAAAATATTTAGAAAAAATAAATATACGATGTTGTAAACAACTTGAAACAGTTCCACATCAATATGGATGTAAATCAGAAAGAAAGAAAAGATATAAAAAACGATATAATCCTCGATATAAAAAATATAGAACATTTAAGAAACCATGGAAACAAAAATATCAGAGGAGGTATAGAAAATACGATAAATATGATAAAAACACAAGAAATAAGAAAAATTTGAAAGAAAAAAAAGACATGTAGATGCTGGAAATGTCAAGAATTTGGTCATTATGCAAATGAATGTCCAAAGAAAAATTCGTATAAAGAAAATAAAATAAAACTAATATATTCTTTAGGGTTCGAACCTATAGAAGACATATACGTAGAAGGCGAAGAAATGAATTTCGATACATATAGTATAGAATCCGAATCTGAAACTTCTAGCTATACAGAAAGTAGTGATGAGCAAGAATAGTACATTTATAAAAGTAAAACTATTTAATAAATATACTTTTGCTTATATAGATACTGGAGCAACTATATGCCTTGCACAAGAAAGAAAATTACCAACAAAATATTGGTCGACACTAGAAAAACCAATACCAGTAAGAATTGCTAATAATAAAATTATCCAATTAAATGATAAAGCAAAAGATCTTGTAATACTAATTGAAGGAAGAAAATTCCCTCTAGACACCTTATACAAACAAGATACAGGAGTACCATTAATACTAGGAAACAATTTCCTTAAAAAATATTACCCTTTTATTCAAGAAATTGATAGAGTAAAATTATGTTGCCCAGCAATGGAAAATCAACGTAGGCATTTAGTTACAACAAAGATATATACTACACTTTCCTTTTTACAGGGGAAGATTACCCATGAACTTAAAAATCAATTAATTCTGTACATTCACGAAGAAATTGAAATAAAAGTCTTGAGAATCCTCGACGAAATAAGTAGTCAAGATCCTTTAGACCCTATTAAAAATACAAATACAATGGAAGTTAGAATAAAATTAATAGACCCTGATAAAGAAGTAAATGTACCAAACAGAATTCCATACACAGAAAGAGATGTTGCAGAATTTAAAGAAGAAACAGAAAAATTATTAGAAAAAGGAATTATAGAACCGAGCATAAGTCCACATAGTGCGCCAGCATTTTATGTTGAAAATCATAATGAAATTAAACGGGGAAAAAGAAGAATGGTTATAAACTATAAAGAAATGAATAAAGCCACTAGAGGAGATGCATACAAATTACCTAGGCAAGATTATATTTTTAATAAAATTAAAAAAGCAGAATGGTTCACAACCCTTGATGCAAAATCAGGATATTGGCAGTTACGATTACATAAGGACACTAAACCTTTAACAGCATTTAGTTGTCCACCACAAAATCAATATCAATTTACAGTTATGCCATTTGGATTAAAACAGGCACCTAGTATCTATCAACGATTTATGGATAATAATCTTAAGGGATTTGAATCTATAAGTCTAGCATATATAGACGATATTATCATTTTTACTTTAGGAACAAGAAAACATCATTTAAACGAAGTTGCAAAGCTTCTACTACAACTACAAAGAAAAGGAGTAATTCTAAGTAAAGAAAAGGCAAAAATAGCATTGGAAGAAGTAGAATTTCTAGGAATGAAGATTTTAAAAGGGGGATATATAGAACCACAAAAACATTTATTAGAAAAAATTAATCAATTTCCAGATAAATTAGAAAATAGAAATCAGATACAACGATTTCTTGGATGTTTAAACTACATTGGTGAAAAAGGTTTTATAAAACAACTTTCAAAAGAACGAGCATTATTACAAGGAATGATTTCAGAAAAGATTCCATGGAAATGGACAGATAGTGCAACACAAGCCGTAAAAGCTTTAAAAGAATTATGTAAAAACCTTCCAAAACTATATCTACCAAAACCAAATGATTTGCTCATTCTAAATACTGACGCAAGTCAGGATACTTGGGGAGCAGTCCTTCAAGCAATTCCAGATGCTTATAATAATTTCAAAATATTTATCACAAATAATAAACCATCTGAAGTAAAAACATTCTTAAAACAATTTAAGAATATATTATTAACGAAATGGGCATCAGGGACATTTAAACCAGCTGAGAAGAATTATACGGTCCATGAAAAAGAAACACTTGCTTTAATAAAGGCATTACGAAAATTCAAATTGGACTTACAACCAAAGAAATTTATATATCAAACGGACAGTTCTTATACAAAAGACTTTACAAAATACAAGATAAAAGAATCGTATAATAAAGGACGATTGCTTAGATGGAGCCTTGAAGCTCAACAATACGATTTCTTATCTTTGCACATTTCAGGCAAAGAAAACAATCTAGCAGATACATTAACAAGAGAATGGAAGGAGTAAGATCCATCCTGAAAGCAGAAAGAGAAAGATTATTAGAAAAAGCAAAACAATGTCGTCTACAAGCACAACAGTTGCAAAAAGAAGCAAGCCAAGCAGATAAAGAAGCACAGGCGATAGAAGTAATGCTTAATTCATCCAGTGGAAAACAAACTGAAGATTCCTCAGCAACAACAATCAAGGATAAATCAAAGGCAGAAGAACACACAGCTGATGGATCTCGATCCAAAGAAAAATTTGATGAAGAAGAAAGAGTCAAAGCATACTATGTTATTTTTAATGGCTTAAATGCAGGCATATATGATGATTGGAGCAAGGCAGCAATCTTCATCAACAACCAAAGCGGCATCATCCATAGAAAATATACTAGCCTACAGGAAGCAAAAAATGCACTAACAGAGTACAGAAGTACTTATGCAGCAAAAGCAGCAATGCCAGGACAACCACTTCAGTCAAAAATGGCAACTTTAGGGAGAATCCCTAATAACAAACCACTAACAATAAATTCTATCCCTACTGAACAAGAACGGGAAGAATTAACAAAACTAACCAAAGCAATTTTTGATCAAGAATATAATTTCTTGGTTAATTACACAATAGCAGACAAACTCTCAAGCATATACCCTATTGAAGGAATATTTCAAGGGCCCAAGGCAATTGTTTTACCAGAAGCAGATCCTATTAAGACATATATGATGTTCCAAAGCGGACTCATAAGTACAATCTACTTCAGAAGCATGGATATATTTCGATACTTCCCAAACTACATGAAGAAAGCTATCCAGCAATATCATTCAGGAGTAATAAAGCAAAGAGAAGGATTCTTGAAAATATTTGCAACATACCCACTATTCTTCAATGAAGGAGAGCAAGCAGGACAAGTAAGACAACCAGCTATACAATTATGCCAGATAGGAGTAAGTAATCAAAACTACCCTACTCTTGGAGAAACAAAGCATGAAGATATCATACAACAATTTTTAAACAATTATGTCCTGATACTACTACGAGGAATCAAGATTAGAGCACGAACAAATTACATTTCAAAATCAGTAATTATATGGAGCATGCAGGCAAGGGAAAAAGAAGTAGACATTCAAAGCCAGAAATATATAGAAAAATTCCTAAGAGATTTACAAGGAATTGATTTCGAATACACTCCAGAAATAAAGCAAGAGATTTGTATCAGACTGATAGAAGAATTTCCTGGAGATCATGCATGTAGCATATGTACACCAAGCACCGACGGAGATGCAGACTTTGAAACAATAGAAGAAAAGAAGATGTGAGAAGACATTACTATTTTTGTATTTTACTATGTAAATTATTAGTCTGTACTGTGTGTGTAAATTATTAGTTTGTACTGTTTTGTGGTACCCCTCCATGTGAAGTGGTACCCCTCCACTATGTAAAGGCAGACCTTTCGTCGCCTATAAATAAGGTGGCTCTCTCATTAGGAGAGAACACACTTCTTGTAACATATCTTTCATCTATGAAATTTTTCTTTCTCTACATTTGATCTCTGGAGGATCTGAAGAAGGCTACAGCAAAGAAGCTACTATGCCAAGTTGATCTTGAGATCTGGAAAAAGAAACATTTCAGGTATGAAATTACACAACTCTTTTATAAAGTTTAACATATCAAGCATGAAATGTCAAAGTGGCAACCTATATCGCTGTGACAGCATATAGCAGGCCCGACAGAGTAATACATGATATGAAGAACATAGAAGTTAAATTAGATCATAACAATTATAATCAATATCATATACTAACAAGTATAAACAAAAAATTAGTCGTTGCACTAATAGACACAGGATCTTGTACAAGTTTTATAAGTGAAGATCTAGCAACAGAAATCTATGATTTACATCCAGAAGTAACATATATAACTCTCGAAGGAACTCCAGTACGAAATACTAAATATACATCTGTTAATATTATTTTTAGTAAAACACTTTCAATAAAACTAGAAATACCAATCGATGGAAGAACTAAACAAGAACAAAAAGAAATAATATTAGGAATAGATTTTCTAGAAAACTTTAATTATAAGATAAAAAGTAAAGAATTAATACTAAAAATACAAGGAGAGAAATTTAAAATCCCACGAATAAATTTATATAAGGAAAATATTAAACAATTACTATGAATATCTTTGAAAAGGGAGAAAGCTCGAAGCAAGAACAAGAACAAGATAATATACAAGAAATAGAAAAAATAGAATCAATCGGAGAATATTTGTCTGATATAATATTCGATAAGAAAATAATAAATAAGGTCCGAAAAAAGGGAGAATTCACACTTAACTCTAAAGAAAGTATAGAAATTCCAACATTTAATAAAAGAATATCAAACATACTAAATCGAGAAAATATAGTATACTACGGATTAATGAGTGGAGAATCAGTAGTATACATGAATCAAGCAAATTATGAATTCCAAGCATACATAATGAATAAAGAAAAAATAAAAAAGAAAATAGAAAAAATACCTAAAAAAGACCAGAAGAAATTAGGATACATACATATTGGAATAATACAAATAATACTAAAATCAACTTATTTCACAGGAAAAGACACACCTGTACAACTACAAATTGTTGACAATAGAATTTTAGATGAAAAAGATAAAATTATAGGAGGAATAGATGGCAATTTAGGTTTCGATATAATTAAATTCGATGTCACCTTACAATATGGAATTCCTTTCCAAACACAAACCTTTAATGAAGCAATCGGAGTCCGATGTAATTTTCTCAAAAAAGATTTTATGAGACTCGCAGACATACCATTTACTGTAAGTTACAAAGTATCTTATGCATTAACTAATAGTAATTTAAGTATAATTTTTCAACATAGAGATAGAATATATACAGATGAATTATTAAGTACTACAAGT
Source organism: Plectranthus barbatus (assembly GCA_026898455.1). NCBI lineage: Eukaryota > Viridiplantae > Streptophyta > Magnoliopsida > Lamiales > Lamiaceae > Plectranthus > Plectranthus barbatus. Next base: position 446,974 of record JAPKLW010000378.1, on the reverse strand, counting down.
ACTATAATAAAAAAGGATAATAGCCTACAAAAATTCATTCAACGAAGTTCATCTCAAAGAATTCAAAATAATACATCAATCTTAAAAATAGAACAACCAAGAGCTAGTACAAGCAATATAAACCAAAATAAATGGCCTGAACCACTAAAAAGACAAACACTACATTCAGAAAATCAAATAACACAACTGAATAAACAGATACAAGAATTAAAAACAGTAGTTACAGAAATAAATGATAAAATATAATTCGATACTAATTAAATTATGCCTAGTTCCACTTTTATATCAATAAAAATAGATGATGAAAGAAGCATATATCTTCCTTATACTCATGAATTGATGCAACAAAAATTACGAAAAGAATATCTTGAAGTTCATATTGCTTATAGCTGTCTAGTAGATAAATTTATGCTTGTGGATAAAGAAAATGATATAATTTAGTGCCCGAGTTTAACACAATGGTGTCAAAGTTAGTGAAACACACAAGTTTGACACACGCCAAAACAGAGTATTTTAAACACACGCGGAAGCTTAAAGAGTTTGACACAGCGGAA
>JAPKLW010000378.1:342229-446410 GCA_026898455.1 Plectranthus barbatus | reverse complement strand
GACAACCGTGTGTCAAACTTACATATTCGCAAACTTAGTACTTCACAGAAAATATACAGGAAATTAGACAAATTAGTTCTAAGATGGAAATATTAGAATCTAACATCAAAGAATTACATCAACAATTACAAGAAATTAGATTAAGAATTAGAAATTAAAATGTGCATTAGAAATAAAAGAAATGAAAATGAGGACAACTACATGAATAAATAATTGAAGGGTATTTATGGAAGAAAAATTGATTTGGGCATTTTTTAGAGTATTTCATAAGAATGAGTATTTCTTAAAGCATCTATAGCCAAATAGGGTAGAATAGATTTTTGCTCTTGTTTTTATCACCTTACATTCCAAAACCCAATTTGGATTCCCGTTTCCCACATACATCGAACCTGGACGCATTTTCAAAGCCTCCATCATAATAAAATACTAGCACTAGCATTTCAACATTTCACCCCTCCAAAATATTAAATTTTAAAATATTTCAACTATATTACAAATTATACACATTTTTTTAAATATATTACAAACTATCAATTTTGTTCCAAATTTATGACGAAAGCGAATTTTCGGTGACAGAAAATTAACTTGGCTTGCCGAATAACACATCAACACTTAAAATTACATGTTATTATGCAAATATATTATAAACTTCTCAAATATATTATAAAGTATTGTGATTTTCTCAATTATATTATAAATTTGTATATTTTAAATAAATGCTCAAACAATTAGATTTGTTATAAATTTATGACGAAAAGATAATTATTTATATTTTAGATATTTAAACAAAAATATAATTATGCTCAACAAATATTTAAATAAAAATTATTGATAAATTTTAAAAAAAATGAAAAAAACACTTATTTATTTTTTCTATTCATTTGCTATCGTCTTACACTTCTTCGAACTAAAAAATTATTATTATTTATAGAAAAATTTAATATATATTTTATTTGGCGGGGTGCTACGATAGCAAAAGTACTAAGAAATTAAAAAAAAAATTATTTTAAAATTTCCTCAAGTACTTTTATTTAAATGTTAAAAATTTTGATAAATAAAAAATATATATCGTAAATTTAAAATAAACCTGATAGTTTGAGCATTTGTTTAGGAAAATATATTCTTTGTAGTACAATTTAAAAATTATAATAGTTTGTAATATGTTTGAGAAAATTATAATAGTATGTAATATATTTGTACAATAACGTATAATTTTAAGCATTGACGTGTCATCTCGCAAGTCACGTCAACTTTTCATCGGCGAAAATTTGCTCCCGTCATAAATTCAGAACAAAACTGATAGTTTGTAATATATTTTGATAATATGCATAGTTATTAATATATTTGAGAAAACATTAATAATTTATAATAAAATTGATATTTTTCTCATATATAAATGTATCATTGTATCAAGAGATAAAAATAAAAAATTGTGCAATAAGTGCTCAATATTAAAATGGAACTTATATTGTAAATCTCGAAAAACTTCCTAACACTACATTTAAAGTAGATATTACTATAGTGTCCTTAGATTTACAGATTAAAATTTTAAGAACCTATAACATGTTACTCGTAAAACAACAATATATATATAAATAATTTATTTCCTATTTGAAATATAGTGGTGAAAATACAATGTGATCAAGAGGTAATGAGATTTTATGCAATTTAAATCGATTTAGTACTCTTAATTACCGCGTCTTTTACTTTTAAAATAAAGAAATTTAATTTTTTTTTCTTAATTTCATGTGATTAAAATAATTATTTTGTATAGATAAATGAGTTATCACTCACATTTCATATATAATTTTGTGAAAAATATTTGAGGGGAATAAATTGTCGCGTATTATGTAAAAGATTTAAGGGAAATTAAAAAAGATTTTTAATTTTAAAATCATCTACAATTTTATGAAATATAATTAATAGATTATATAAATAAAAACTTAGTCGGATGTAACCAACCTTCGCATTGGATGTGATGACGAAAATATGAAATTATGGCAAAAACTTGTGTAGACGCCAAAAATTCACGACCAATTAAATCGCGCCACGTGGGTTTAAGAAATTAAATATCAATTTATTTATGTTTTAGGAATTAATTTAAATAAAATTCCTAAATTAAATAAATACAAAAATGATATTTAATAAGTGGATGCTCTCGTCAAATAAGGAGTCGACACGTGTCAAGCTCACCAAGTGTGTGAAGCACATGATCACAACCCGACGGACCAATAAGATCGCGCCACCTAAGCCCTAAATCTCTAAAATTTGCCTATAAATACAAGGCATGATGGAGTGAAAAGAAGACAATTTGGAGGGGTATAACTTGAAGAGCTCAAGGTTCGAAGAAGGATTTCTCTCAAAGTTCACGGCGTGTCTTCGAAGATTCAAGGCGTTCTTCATCAATTCGAAGGTGTTCTTCATCAACTCGAAGGCATTCTTCATCAATTCGAAGGCGCTCTTCGTCAAAATCCACTCAAATCTAGCGTTTGATTCGGAATCAAGGCCTTTGATCCCCGAATAACGTTATCAAATCGTCAAATCCTTGGAAAAGAAGATCGAAGATCAAGCCAAAGAAGATCGAAGATCAACATCTCCAAGAACTCCATCAAATATGACGTTTGATTTGGAAATAAGGTGAAAACCCTCCAAATTAACGTTATAAACTTGAAGATCAAGAACTTTGAAGATCGAAGAGGCCAAATTCTCTGTGAAGACTTCGAAGATCGTTCAAACATCAAATTCGAAGAGAAGAATCAGAGGAGAAATAGCGATAGAACCTACAAATTGTTGTTAGATCCAAATTAATTCGAATTGTATCCAATTTTTGTGTTTATTCATTTAAATACGAAAATTTGTGATTACAAATTTTGGCACGCCCGGTGGGACAATCGCTACCTCTCATCTCTTCTCTTCAACAAGTTTACAACCCAAGAATGTCTACCACTTCTTTGGCAAGTAGTGTTGGAGTGACCACAAGGGCTATGGCTAAACAAGCAGTGGAAGCATCCAAATCGGCTACCGCGGAAGAAGAGATGTTTCACCTCTCTAACCAAAGTGAGAAGGGAAATGACTTTTCGTCACCTGACTCTCACTCAACGGCACACTACTCGCTTGAAGCGCCGGTGATGGTGATCAACACTTCAACCATGGAAGAGCAAATTGCAAGTCTGAAGGAACTAGTTGAGACCATGAGCAAGCAAATCCAAGAGCAAAATGCCGAGATCATGAAGCTCAGGAAAGACAAAGGAGAAGCTAGTCGTGTGATCATCGAAGAAGATGAAGAAAACGATGGTGTTGAGACATCCACAAAACGACAAGCGAATGCAGAAGCGAAGTCATCAGCTAAAGGTCTACAAGTCTCTTCCGATGGTTTCATTCAAGTTGACCAACTCAAAGAATTCATTGAAGGAACCATGAAAACAAAGTTTGAAGGAAGCTTCAAATCATCGCTGGCATACTCAAAGCCGTATACCCAAAGGATTGACAATTTGAAAATGCCTGTGGGTTATCAACCACCCAAGTTTCAACAATTCGACGGAAAGGGCAATCCTAGACAACACATTGCCCATTTTGTCGAAACATGCAATAATGCTGGGACCTATGGAGACCACCTAGTCAAGCAATTCGTGCGTTCGCTCAAAGGAAACGCTTTTGACTGGTATACGGACTTGGAACCAAGCTCGATTGATAATTGGGGGCAACTTGAACAAGAGTTCCTCAATCGCTTCTACAGCACTAGGAGAACTGTCAGCATGGTGGAACTCACAAATACCCACCAATGGGATGAGGAGCCTGTCATTGACTACATTAATCGGTGGAGGAATCTGTGCTTGAATTGTAGAGATCGTCTTTCTGAAGCCTCTGCAATAGAAATGTGTATTCAAGGGATGAAGTGGGGTCTCCAATACATTCTAAAAGGAATTCAACCACGCACTTTTGAAGATTTGGCAACTAGGGCTCATGACATGGAGTTGAGCATGGCTGCAAGTGGGATGAAAGAACCACCAATCCAAGAGTCTCATCGGCTCAAGGAAAAACAAGACTTCAAAAGGGGTGGAAAGCCATTTGACAAAAATCTGAAGAAAGAATCCATGGTGGTGAAAGCAACGCCTGTCAAGTTCCAAAAGAAGGACAATCATATTGAGAAGCAGAACTCTCCACAAGAAAGGGTACAAAGGAAGCTGACCCTAAAGGAGATGCAACAAAGAGAATACCCGTTCTTAAACTCGGATGTCCCTGGAATCTTTGACGATTTGTACAAGGCAAAGCTTATTGAGCTGCCAGAGATGAAACGACCAGAAGAAGCTAACCAAACCGATGATCCAAAATATTGCAAGTATCACCGCTTGGTTGGACATCCCATTCAAGATTGCTTTATCTTCAAGGATAAAGTTATGCAGCTAGCACGTCAAGGAAAGATATCACTCGAAGAAGATGATGATGCCACAAATCTTATCACATCTGAATCTTGCGATATGATAAGTGAGGGGCCAAGCCAAATGATTGGTAATCTTCACATGAAGGCTTGCACGTTTGTGGAAGATCATTCACTCGCAATCACATTCACGGATGATGATTTGGAACTAGGCTCTGATCCACACAATCGACCTTTGTTCGTCTGTTGCTACACTCGAGAACAAAAAGTGAATCGAATACTTGTTGATGGAGGATCTGCAGTCAACATCTTGCCTTTGCGTACTTTGAAGAAGTTAGGGATCTCCATCGATGAACTCTCCAGCAGTAGATTGATGATTCAAGGTTTTAACCATGAAGGACAAAGAGCACTTGGTACAATAAGACTAGACTTGTCAATGGATGATCTAACATCAACAGCACTATTTCATGTGATAGATGCCAAGACTTCTTACAATATGTTACTCGGTCGGCCATGGCTGCATGAGAATGAAATTGTTCCCTCAACGTGGCATCAATGTCTTAAATATTGTGAGGATGGCGTAGTGAAGAAAGTTGTTGGTGATGATAACCCCTTCATGGAATCCGAATCACACTTCGCCGATGCAAAGTATTACCTTCCTAACAGAAAGGTCGTAAAGATCAAAGAAGAGGTGGAAGATACCGCGACTAAGATATCTCTTGCAAAGGATAAGCCATTGGAAGAACTTATGTTGCCCTTGACAAAGATTGATGAGAATAAACCAATTCCGCCACCACTTGAAGGATTTGTTCGACCTACTCAAAGTAGTATAATTGAACATGGAGAAATTTCTGAGCGTGAAGTAGCAAGAAACTTTGGCCCAAAAGCCTTTTCACTTCTTATCAAAGCTGGATATGATCCAAAGAAAAAACATCATCAGAAAAATGAAGATCAACAGGGTGGTGTAGCCAAAACCACTCAAGAACCTTCAAAGAGAAGTGGGCAAGCCCCTCTAAGCTCTAAAGAAGGATTGGGGTTTATCTCACAAGGCCCAGTTCGCATCGCCATCCGAAGAGCGAGTGTCAACTATATCAATGAGGATGAAGCTTCATCAACGGAAATGATACTTGATGATAGCAAAATGAAGATCCCAAGATTGTCCGTCTTTGAGAGGCTTGGCCCGCTGAAAAACAAAAACAAGACTCATCAGAAGTCAAAATTTAAGGCAAAAACAGGCACAAATCCTCAGTTCTTTAAGAAGGTGAGAAGTTTGATACCCTCCCGCATGAAAAGACAAACAAAGCTGACTATATCATGTGGCAAAGAACTCAAAGCAAAGATGCAGACCATCGTTTTCACGCAAACTGCGGGTGCTGATAGGGAAAGTGTTGCATCATCCTATGGTGAAGAAAATGGAGAGAGTGCTTCATCACACCATATCACCTTGAACGAAGAGTTAGTGACTGAAGAAGAGGACGCTGAAAATGCTCCGTCACAATTTGAAGAGGGTGTCAAAGGCACCGTAGATGAATTGAAAGAAATCAACTTAGGAGGTCTTGATGACCCTCGACCAACCTACATCAGTGCATTGTTGACACCTGACGAGGAACAAATGTACATAAAACTGCTGAAAGAATTCAAGGATGTGTTTGCATGGTCATACAAAGAAATGCCGGGATTAAATCCTAAAGTCGCTGTCCATCACTTGTCAATCAAAAAGGGAGTACGGCCTGTCAAGCAAGCTCAACGCCGATTCCGACCAGAGTTAGTCCCTTTAATTGAAGCCGAGGTGAACAAACTCATCGAAGTTGGATTTGTTAGGGAAGTGAAATATCCAACATGGATATCTAGCATTGTTCCTGTGAGAAAGAAGAACGGACAAATAAGAGTTTGTGTTGATTTTAGAGATCTCAATGAAGCATGCCCGAAGGATGACTTACCATTACCCATCCCTGAGTTGATGATCGATGCTACAACTGGACATGAGGCATTGTCATTTATGGATGGATCTTCTGGTTACAATCAAATTCGCATGTCGCCAGAAGATGAAGAACTGACAGCATTTCGAACTCCAAAGGGAATTTATTGTTACAAAGTTATGCCATTTGGGTTGAAAAATGCTGGTGCAACATACCAAAGAGCCATGCAGAAGATTTTTGATGATATTCTTCACAAAAATATTGAATGTTATGTGGACGATGTGGTAGTAAAATCAAGGAACAAAAATGATCACCCGAAGGATTTAAATATGATCTTTGAACGGTTGAGAAAATACCAACTGAAGTTGAACCCTTTGAAGTGTGCATTTGGAGTAAAGTCTGGAAAATTCCTTGGATTTATTGTTCGACGCCATGGGATAGAGATTGAACAAGCAAAGATCGATGCAAATAGTGAAGATGCCCGATCCTCGCAATATTCACGAGCTGAAGAGTATTCAAGGAAGGTTGGCGTATCTTCGAAGATTCATCTCCAACTTAGCTGGCCGTTGCCAGCCATTCAGTCGAATCATGAAGAAAGGAGTGTCGTTTGTATGGGATGAGTCATGTAAGAATGCATTTAAAAGCATCAAGGCCTATTTGATGAAGCCTCCAGTGTTGGCAGCCCCTATAGCAGGTCGTCCCTTAGTGTTGTACATTGCTGCTCAAGAACGTTCTATGGGGGCATTACTTGCACAAGAAAATGAAGATGGAAAGGAAAATGCATTGTACTACTTGAGTAGAACAATGACACCAAATGAGCTCAATTACTCTCCAATTGAAAAGTTATGTCTGGCTTTGATATTCTCGATCCAAAAACTCAAGCATTACTTTCAAGCTCATACCATTCGACTAATCTCCAAAGCAAATCCATTGAAGTATGTCATGTCAAGGCCAGTTTTGTCTGATAGACTCGCAAGGTGGTATCTCCAACTGCAGCAGTTCGAGATTGTCTATGTTCCTCAGAAGGCGGTAAAAGGACAAGTGTTGGCTGACTTTCTGGCTGACCACCCGATTCCTGCAGAATGGGAACTAAGTGATGACCTCCCCGATGAAGATGTCCTTGCCATTGAAATATCTCCTCCTTGGAAGATGTATTTTGATGGCGCATCCCAGAGAGGAGGAGCTGGTGCTGGGGTGGTGTTTCTGACATCTGATGAAGAAGTCCTGCCGTATTCCTTCACTCTGACTGAAAACTGCTCCAACAATGTTGCTGAATATCAAGCACTTATTCTTGGACTGGAGATGGCGGTAAATGCAAAGAGATTGCATATCAAAGTATATGGAGATTCAAAGCTGGTGATTAATCAGCTACTTGGGTCATATGAAGTCAAGAAGCCCGAATTGATGCCTTATGTCAAGTATGCTCGAAAGATGATCCGATGGCTTGGGGATGTGGAATTAGAACATATTCCAAGAAAAGAAAACAAGCAAGCTGATGCACTAGCTAAACTTGCTTCCGCAATAGCTCTGCCAAACAAAGATGTCACAATTCCGATTTGTAGGAGTTGGGTTGTACAGCCCGTACTTGATGGTGAAGAATGTGAAGAAGAAGAAGACAATAATGCCATTGAGGTGTTTGAGATTGACAAGGAAGATTGGCGTCAACCTTTTGTTGATTACCTAAAGTACGAGAAGTTGCCAAATGACCCACGACGAAGAATTGACATTCGACGTTTAGCTGCTCGTTTAATCTACTTCAAGAATACACTCTACAGACGATCTTTTGATGGAGTATTCTTGCGATGCTTAGGTGAAGAGGAAGCTACACAAGCTTTGGAAGAAGCTCATTCAGGTATTTGTGGAGCTCATCAGTCTGGGCCGAAGTTGCATTTCCGCATTAAAAGAATGGGATACTACTGGCCGACAATGGTGAAAGACTCCATGGACTATGCCCAAAAGTGTCAACCATGTCAATTTCATGCTAATATCATCCATCAACCAACCGAGCCATTACATCCAACAGTTGCTTTATGGCCATTTGATGCGTGGGGACTCGATGTAGTAGGACCAATGACAAAGTCCTCGAGAGGTCATTTGTACATCCTAGCCGCAACTGATTACTTCTCCAAATGGGCTGAGGCTGTGCCGTTGAAAGAGGTGAAGAAAGAGACCGTTGCTGACTTCATAAGACTAAACATAATCTTTCGATATGGTGTTCCTCGATATATCATCACTGATAATGGGAAGCCTTTCAGCAACTCTTTGATAGATAAACTTTGCGAGAAGTTTCAATTCAAGCAAATGAAGTCTTCCATGTACAATGCAGCTGCAAATGGACTCGCCGAAGCATTCAACAAGACCTTGTGCAATTTATTAAAAAAGGTTGTGGCGAAATCAAAACGTGATTGGCATGAGAGAATTGGAGAAGCATTATGGGCATACAGAACCACTCACAGGGCACCAACGCAAGCGACTCCGTATTCATTGGTGTATGGTGTGGAAGCAGTCATTCCCCTTGAACAACAAATTCCGTCGTTGAGAATGGCCATCCAAGAAGGGCTAATTGAGGAAGAGAACGCTCGATTGCGTCTCCAAGAGCTGGAAGCTTTAGATGAGAAAAGATTAGAAGCGCAACAACGACTTGAGTGCTATCAAGCACGTCTGTCAAAAGCTTTTAATAAGAGAGTACGAGCGAGATCCTTCCAAGTTGGAGATTTGGTGCTTGCCGTGAGAAGGCCAATCATTACTACGCATCGTGTCGGGAATAAGTTCGTTTCAAGATGGGATGGCCCATATGTTGTCAAAGAAGTCTACACAAATGGTGCTTATATGTTAGTTTCTCAAGACCATGTGAGAGTCGGTCCGATAAACGGAAAGTTCTTGAAGCGCTACTATCCTTAAAAAAAAAAGTAGAAAAGATTTGAGAAAAAAAAAAAACGAGAAAAAAGGAAAAAGAGAAAAAAAAGAAAAAGGGGGAAAGGTAGAAAAACAAAAAAAAATTAGAAAAGAATTGAAAAAAAAAAACGAGAAAAAGCAAAAAAAAATGAAAATTAAGAAAAAATGAAAAAGGTAGAATAAACAAAAAAAAATCCAAAAAACAAAAAGGAAAAATCATGTACAAAAAAAAAAAGAGCTCCTTGACGCACGAGCCTAAACTGCACGTCACTCCTGGCCCGCATGAGTATAAACTGTGCACGGCACCCATCCACCAAAATCACAAATTGGTTCCTATGAACTACGTTTTGACTTGATCCCTTTCAAGGGTACGTAGGCAACTTAGATATTCTCTAAGTTCAGTCATTATCCATCTTTCATCATGATGCGATGCTAAAGCATGCATTCGAGAAATAAAAAATATACAACACAAATTGGTGTTGTCACAAAAGACAAGTGAATAATAAATACTAATAAAGAAAAAAAAAACATTTTGGAGAAATATACAAGACTTTGAAAGCTCTCTTAACATCAAAGTTGATATCTTCTCTCTCATCACACCCAAATTAAGAAAAGAAAAGGAAAAATTGGCTTCTTCAAATAAAAGAACAAGAGTTTGCCCCTCTCCCCAAATTAAACAAGACATCTCTTCTCTATGCCCAAATCAGGAAACACCCATATCCCCATAGGTCTTTAAATGCTTCAGAAAATAAATGGGATCTGCAATTAAACTTAATTGATTGGGTCCTGGAATTGAGAATTGGGTTTCTCGCTGGGCTTCTGGAGTAAAATTCTGTTGAGTTCAAATTGAAAATTCCCGGGCCTAAGTTGAGTTGTTGTTGGGCTTCTAAAGTTAATTATTGAGCTCCATTGTGGATTAAGATCAATAAACCCCCCACCTCCATCTACACCAATTGTTGCTCCCTCCGCTTGCGGATCGTCCGCCGCATTGCAAACACCACCGCTGCCTCTTTCCGCTTCGCCCACTCCATCGCAGTCATCACTGCATATCGCTAAAGGAAACACTGTTGTTGGCTTCCTTCATCATCTCCGCCGCGGCATCCCTTCAGGCTGATCTCCGCCGCGCTGCACTCGAGTCCACCACCAGCGGCTGCTTCGTCCATTTTTTTCCACCATCGCGCTACCATCCCGCCACTCCGTTCCCGGCGCGCTGCTCTTTTCCTCGCGCGTTCCTGAGTTATCTCCCCTCTCCGACCAGCTCCTCCGCGCACAGCTACACATAAGCCGTCGTTGAGCCCTGCTACCACCTTCGCCTTCTCTGCTGCGATGTAACTTCGCCGACCCACCATCATCGTCTCCGTCGTAGCTTCCCCTTCCCTGCTGCTCCGCGCACAGCAATACCTCATCCGCAAATACAGCTGTCACAACCGCCGATACACCTTGTTGCTTTGTCAATTATCTGCACTGCTGCAACCGCCTCAGACAGCTCCGCCGCCTTCAACCGTTCCAAACAACTTTGGTGAGCATCATCTCGCTTCCACTCGCACATCTCCTGCGATCGTGATACCATCTCAGGCCATGTGCTTGCCGAACTCTGGATCCACCACGCCCACTTTGCCCCAACTTCTCACCTCAACAGCTCATCGAAGTTCCGCTACTTGAAGTCTGGCGGCCCCTGGGACGTCAATCTTCAACGCTACAGCCACCCGCCGCACATGGTATCCGCTGCCTCCTTCCCCACACATCGATCAACCGCCTTCTGCAACCTCTGGGACTGCACCACATCTACTGCAGCTTCCCACCGTTGGCGAAAAGATAACACCACGTCTGCAACAGCTTCCCGCCGCAACAGCCTCTCTTCACTTGTCCGCTTCCTCTGCCGCAGCCTCACTTCGCTGGTCCGCTTTCCACCGCCATAGCCGCGTCTTGGCTTGCGAGTAGGCCCCGGACTCCTTCATTGAACCGCCTGCAGCTGCGACACCCACTGCGCCATAGCCTCACTTTGCTGGTCCATCTTCGCCGCCTCACTGGTCACTCCTCTCCGGGGACGGCGAGCTCCGTCTATGAGATCTTCAGGCCACCACCAACCGCCTTTTGAAACCTCCAAGCCAGCACCAAACAGAAAGCGAGATACAACTGCAAAATGAGGAGTCCATTCAAACAAATCATCAAACAACTTGCAGGCATGGAAATAAAGAGGAATTCATGGAAATAAAGAGGAATTCCAGAACCTAGCACAAAACAAATTCAGGGCATGTCTGGACAAGTACTAAACTACTTCAAATTTTTTGTTCCACGAGAAAGTACATGTTCAAAATGCATAATATATTCTCCAAAAAAAAAAAAAAGAGTCTGGGGCTACTGAAAGGTACGAGAAGAAAATTCATGGATTTTCGTAGATAACAGCCCACATATCTTCATGTTTCGAAAGTACAAGATAAGAATGTGAAGAAAACTTACCAATCCAGTCTGCAAAATGCATACTTGAGATTGCCGAAGTCAAGGCCGCGCGTGCGCCCTCTCCCTTGAAATGCCCAACCGAATGATGCAAGGCCAACACCAACGTATATCTGGCTTGAATAATTTTTTTTTTAAAAAAAAATAAATAATAAATAATAACAATAAGGGAAGAGGAATAAGAACAAGAACGAATGTTTAGCTGGTTTTCAATCGACTTGGTGTCCTATTTATAGAGTCAAGATGCTATGACAGCTGTGAGAATATATTCAGCCAGATAGCAAACAAAAAAAAATCTTGAGAATCCTGCTCGAATTAAGAAACAACTTTGGATGCTTGTCTCTGTTATTAAGTATTACATAAGAATAGATTTGTGTTGCTGAGCTCCAAGAAAGAGTGATGGTTATTTTGCTTAAGATAGAAAGTGTTTCAGAAGAGAAATTAATGCTCATACCTTGTTCATCCAAGGCTCTTGTCTTCACGTGCTTAGGTGGAGTGTTATCTCAAAATAGCATTTGAATGAGTGAATGCTCCTTGCCCAAATTACAAAAAAAATTCACAAGAAAGGGGGTTACATTCATTCGAATGGGATTTGGGCCGCAACTTAAAAAAAAATAAAAAAATATATGGGCTGGAGTATATCATAAGCCCAAGGAGCTTCTTGATTTCGAAGTCCATCGCTGCAAATAATGATTCAGAAGCCGAGATTCTAATTTACAAATTATTTCAAAAACACCTTAGATATGAGTATAAACTATCTAACAAATCCAAATCAAATCCAGAACTCCTTGATATGAGTATAAACTATCTAATAAATCCAAGTCAAATTCAAGAACTCTTTAGATATGAGTATAAACTATCTAACAAATCCAAGTCAAATTCAAGAACTCTTTAGATATGAGTATAAACTATCTAACAAATTCAAATCGAGTCCAAAGAACTCCTTGATATGAGTAAAACTATCAAAATGATTGAGACTCGTCTCCTCATATTCAAATCGTTCAAGACAAGTCTCAAGGGGGCAATTTGTAGACACAAAAAATTCACGACCAATTAAATCGCGCCACGTGGGTTTAAGAAATTAAATATCAATTTATTTATGTTTTAGGAATTAATTTAAATAAAATTCCTAAATTAAATAAATACAAAAATGATATTTAATAAGTGGATGCTCTCGTCAAATAAGGAGTCGACATGTGTCAAGCTCACCAAGTGTGTGAAGCACATGATCACAACCCGACGGACCAATAAGATCGCACCACCTAAGCCCTAAATCTCTAAAATTTGCCTATAAATACAAGGCATGATGGAGTGAAAAGAAGACAATTTGGAGGGGTATAACTTGAAGAGCTCAAGGTTCGAAGAAGGGTTTCTCTCAAAGTTCACGGCGTGTCTTCGAAGATTCAAGGCGTTCTTCATCAATTCGAAGGTGTTCTTCATCAACTCGAAGGCATTCTTCATCAATTCGAAGGTGTTCTTCATCAACTCGAAGGCGCTCTTCGTCAAAATTCACTCAAATCTAGCGTTTGATTCGGAATCAAGGCCTTTGATCCCCGAATAACGTTATCAAATCGTCAAATCCTTGGAAAAGCAGATCGAAGATCAAGCCAAAGAAGATCGAAGATCAACATCTCCAAGAACTCCATCAAATATGATGTTTGATTTGGAAATAAGGTGAAAACCCTCCAAATTAACGTTATAAACTTGAAGATCAAGAACTTTGAAGATCGAAGAGGCCAAATTCTCTGTGAAGACTTCGAAGATCGTTCAAACATCAAATTCGAAGAGAAGAATCAGAGGAGAAATAGCGATAGAACCTACAAATTGTTGTTAGATCCAAATTAATTCGAATTGTATCCAATTTTTGTGTTTATTCATTTAAATACGAAAATTTGTGATTACAACTTGCGTTAGGCAGGCCTAAACGGTTTAGGCGGATTTTATCCTACCCAAATGGATTCACTCATACCAAATAGAGTTTATTAATCCCCAATTAAAGTATATTAAATGGGTTTGGATTGGATTAATGGATAAAACCCGCCTAAATGGTTTAGGCATGCCTAACCTGAGATCTTCCCTGAAATTATATATTATTGAACGACAAGGAAAATTATTTTTAGTAAGTTGATTATTCTATTTAATATAGTAAGTTGATATTGACCAATGACTATAAACGATCTCATAGCTAGTATGATATATCTACTTCTCAAATATATTCAAATAGGCAACCACCCTGCAGTCCATTATATGCGTATGTGAGGTTGTTATTTTCATTTAATGTGTTTGTTTAATGTTTATTCTGACAAAATTATGTTGAAGATATTATATTATATGATCAGCAATCGTTTAATATTTTTAGAATTGAATGTTGTAGTTTGTATTAACTTTAATTAAGAGTTATGTTAGGAAATTTATTACTCCCTCCGTCCTGGTGAAGTAGTCCCAAATCTTTTCGGCACGGGAATTAAGAGTTGTGAGTGTAGTGGAATTAATATTTTATTGGTGAGTGTGAAAAAGTTTGCTATTTTAGGAAAGTGGGACTAATCTATGGGACAAACAAAAAAGAAAAATGGGACTACTTCAGTGGGACGGAGGGAGTAGAAATTTTCTTAGCTTATTATTGTTTTGGTGGGTCAAAGTGTAAAAACCATTTTAGTAAGTTTTTGGATTAAGTTCCGATTATGGTTTCAAAATGTAAAATTTTATAAGGCCTTTATTATCGAGTTGTAAGCTGGAGCTGAATCGAAGACAGAAGAGACTGAAAGAGTCCGTATGGGATTGATCAGTATGGGTTCCATTAGTCTGGGACTGACATGTTTGGAGCCTCATGTTGGGATTCTATACTAAAAACATTTATGATTAAGTGTGTTCGTTTGATACACTGGTCTTCATAAATATGTTACATCAACATAGTCGTTATTTGATATAACAAACATACGATACGAATTATAATATCCAATTATCTTACGGTGTGTATGAGATCACAAAAAGGATTATATGAATCGTTTGACCTTGTGAGGTATAAACAATATCACGGTTTAGACAGTCCCTGGATAGGCTGTCGGTTTATGTTGCGACACATCAGTTTATAAGTGAGCTTATCCTAGCTACTTGATGTGTCATCTTTATGTATTGATGGGATCAACAATGTGTCATTCTAGTCAGATCTCTAGATACTTGTTATGATCTTAAACCTAATGGAAGGCTAAGAGGCATACATAAGTTGACCACACTTTGACTTGCTGAGGTGGTGAGTCTTTAATGTACTCTTATACATGCATCTTGTGTGTGGCCTGCTTAGACTGAAATGTAGGTAATCATATCCGCTTAAGGATAGGGACATTCCCTGAAGAGCTCACAAGGTTCATTATATTAAACCCTGCAGGTTGAATAATTTAATTTAGGCATGAGTGAAAAGGAGTGAGTGACACAACTCATGAAATAAGAGATTAATTAATTATGGCTGATTGTCATAAGCCAAATTAATTAATGAATGTCCGAAACCTTAAATATGTGGATCATTCAAGTTTAATGCAACCCATTCCAAATTACATGGTAATAAAGGGGTGAGTTAACATTGTTTTTGTGGTGAAGGTAAAACAATATTTTATTAATTAATTATGTTATGGGTTAGACATAGAATTAATTAATAAAGAGGGTCCACTTTATTATTTGCATTTGGTCTCTCGTTTGATCCACAAAATACTCAGAGCCCATTAGGGTTAGGGTTTTCATACTCTAGCATTATAAAAACTCTTCTCTTTATCAAATCATCAAGAAATTTAATATTCAACACAAAATATTGAGAAAAGAGAGAGAGAGAGAGAGGGGCGACGACTAATCATAAGGAGAAGGTGATCGGCTTCTCCGATTTTGATCCAACTCGGTAACACATCCTCACCAGATTTATGAGGAGCAAGGGAACAAATCAGAAGATCAGATCTATTGGAACTCGATAGCTTTGATCGATCCCAAATCCAGATCTACTTCTTCGTCGTTATCTCCGATCTAGATCTGTAGATCAGACGTTGGAGTTCAGGTATTCCTTATATCTATCCTCTGCAATTAAATATTAGGAGCATGCATATGGTTCACCTGATTTATTCAATCTGTTCTGTTTCAATACCCTAAAAATGATCCAAATGGCTAAAGAAATAAATGACAACTCACGTTGTCGATCGTAGACTCAAATCCTACACCTCATCCATTTTGGAACTCACCAGTCTGGGACTGACCAGTTTAGAACTCATCAATCTCAAACTTACTAGTCTGGGGATCGGTGTTGTACTGAATGATGACGTCAACCAGCATGAACTTGCCACGATATCAGCATGAAATCATAGTTCCAATCCCCGCACATTGAGACAAGAAAAAGTTTATATGAGGAATGGTACTGAAAAGTACAGACTTTAAGGATTTGAGATTCCTTAAAATCTGCAAGCACAAAATTTCATTATTGATTCCTCGGACTGACCAATCCAAGATTCCTCAGACTGACATATTGTCATTCTGATAAAAGGTAAACAGTCACTGTCGCAGTTAGAAAAAGCGGGAAAAACATTGTACCTTTCTGGAAAGGCACCTACCTACCCACCGATCACTACAGTGAACAAAGACTTTCGATTGGACAACTTCCAATATATCTCTAACGGCTCTAAAGATTCAAATCTCAAGACCTCCACCTATAAATAGCAGAGGAATTCAAGAGATTCAAATACCGAACTAGCGATTTTCAAAGAGCCAAAACTCTATCAAATTTATGACTCAAACGTTCGAGGCATTCAAAGCTTTCCGTGTGTCACTCATGTGAACACGAGACTCAGAATATCTGTTATTGAGTTAATCTTGGTATTCTTTCTCTCCAAGAAATAATACAACAGTCATGTACGCTCTGTACGTTGACTATTACAAGCGATATTGCCGCCAAGCTAAGAGTTTAAGGGTGAACTATAAAGACCTTATTCCGGCGACAAGGAGACTGTGTGGTGTGTCACACTCCGAAGAGCTGCGAAGTGAATGACGAACAAAGAATCAGACGAGTGAGCTTGTGGACTGAAGGATAAAACATCCTTTAGCAAGCGATAGATCCGAGGAGCACCTTGTAGATCCAATGCTTATTGGCTTTCAAGACTTGTGTTTGTAGAGTGGACGTAAAACTATTTTGTCTGAACCACTAAACATCCTTGTCTTTTTATTGCTTTCTGTTGTACCAGTTTACATAATTTAAAACTCAACATTCAAATGTTGAAGTATAGATTGAAACTTACCCTTAAAGACTATCTGGACTTGACATTCAATTTGGGTAAGTGCAAGTACCGACTTTAAAACATTCGGTTTTGCAACAAGTTTAACTTTGAAAAACCGGTACCAACAAATTATTTCCTCAATTTGGTCCATGTTACTACTTTAGAATGTTTCAATTATATATTTCTTTTTTTTTTTTTTTTTTTTGAGAGAGGTTTCAATTATATATTTCAATTTCCTTATTTAGTATTATTTTTTTGTAATAATTTACAAATATATCCTTCAATAATCTTTATAAATAAAGCTATTAAATATAATTAAAAAAATGCTAATAAATATTTTAATAAAAGTAATATTCAAAAGTTGATATTTTTTAACAAAACATCAAACTGCACCATATATTCAAATCGAAAGAGTATTTATGATGAAATATGCCTAGCAAGATCCTATCCTCCAAATTAAATATCATTAATTGAAAAAAGGAAGTGCAACCTAGACGACTTACTTTATTTATAATAGAATGCATTAATTAAATATGAATTCACTGATATTCCCATTAATTAAATATCATAAATAGAAAAAGTCAGTGCAATTTAGAAGACTTATATTATTATATATTAAATAAAATGCATTAATTTAAATTTAATCTCACTCATATATTAACAGGAAGCAAATCTCACCATGTAGATATTTTAATTTATCAATAATCTTAAAATAAAATGTGCAACAAACATCCCTTGCAAGAATGATGACAGAAAACAAAGCAAGAATCACATTCACACGTATATACATAATTCTCTCTTACGGGAAAATATAGCAGAAAGAAGCACAAATTTAGATGACAACAAACCCTCATGTACAATACAAGATCATCCCAATACATAAAAATCAAATGCAAATAAAAATACCAAATAAATAGAACCACCCCACTTCTTCACCCATGTTTTGATTCTATTTCAACCCAAATTTATGAGCTTAAGAAGCAAGATTTATAGGAAAACACAACCATTATAACTAGAAAACACATATGTACACATATATATATATATATTAGCAACAAGAAAATTATCATGAAAGTAATTTCACAGCGGGTAGCAGCAAACGACGGAACTAATTCATAAAGATACATATCCTTGTATTAAAATGGTAATTCCCTGCCTTTTAATTCTCACAATGCGTCAATCAACCATCAAACCACCTCCTTGGCGGGAGGCGCCGGCTTCTTGAGGTCATCATCGACCATCTTGGCCTGCGTTGGAATCGAAGCGTAGCCGAGTTTCTTGGCGACGACGACATCATCATCGTCGGAGGACGAGGAGCCCTCATCATAGTCATCGCCGCGGGAATTGAAGAGGGCCCAGAGGGAGTACATGGCAGCGGCGGTGACGGCCCCGCAACCCACGCCGAAGAGAAGGGAACCAACGACGCTCAAGATGTCCATGGTGCGATCGCGAACGGAGCTGGACACGGGGGAGTAGAATTTGAGGGGAAAATCGGACGAAGACGAATGGGGGTTCTCATTGAGGTGGGGGTGGTGGTTCGGGAATCGGGGGGCGGTGGTGGTGGTGAATATGAGGGTGACGAGGCGGGGATTTCGGTGATTGGGGTCGTTAGGGTTTCGATCGAGGGAATCGGAGGGGTAATAGGTGGTTGAGGATAAATAGAAGAGGGTTTTGCAGGGGCGGGCCGAAGCAGTGGCGACCAGGAAGGAGAGGAGGAGGAGCGGGAGAAGAGTCGAGGTCGCCATATCAGGGATTTTCCTAGAGAGAGAGAGAGAGAGAGAGAACTGAAGAAGATAAAAAATGGAGAAATGGGGATGGGCAAATCCAAACGCCTCGCAAACACCTGCTTTTCTTTGCGTAATTATTATGAGGAGGAATGAAATTAATGGCACTCCATTAATACAATTTTTAATAAATTATAATTTAAAAAAATTGGATCTTTTCAGATATATTCCCTTTATAATTTATCATTAAAATTCATCATTAAGAATTATTTTTGGCATTCCACCCATATAAATTACTTACAATTTTCGATAATTTGATACAATTTTACACGATAATAATATATATGTATTATTTATCAGAATCAAATCTACAAAATAAACACACGAAGATTTTATATTAGATCACTAAGTAGATATGAATCGATTCTAATAATCCGTTAATCAGACTGGGTTCTAATCGAAATCAGATATTCATTAATAAATTAGTAAAAAATTAAATATTTTATTCATTACTTAATAATTATCAAATGTAAGTTTTGTTATTTATATCAATATAATTCTATTTAATTCAGATATTATTATCTTATTAATTATTTTTTATCATGTTAATCATATTAAACTATTGTTAAATTTTTATAATTCTTATCAAAATTATTATCGTACTAATATATCGATATTTTATATATCCTTATCGAATTCGTATCGTTATCGTATGAATACAAATTTGAGCTTAACAGGTTATGCAGATATAAATTAAACACTCACTTAAATGATCAGATACGGATTAGAGCTTAACTAATCGGATCACTAAAAATTTTATAAAAAAATCCGAAAATTAACACCATAAAAATCCGATCCGCGCGAATCTGACACCCCTACTTCCAATCAGAGGCACTGCTGTGACACAAAAATGTAACAAATAAACCAAACTAAACAAGAGAGCTCTAGGTCTAAAGAGTTTGAAGGGAACTCCTTGGCATTAATAATAATAATAATAATAATAATAATAATAATAATAAAACAAAACTCAAAATCTCAATGAGAGAGCTGCACAAGTGAAATGAAACCCCAACTTGGAGGAATCAAATATCGACAATATATTATACACTCACGTTGAAACTGAAACTGAAACATCCCCAAATGTCATTAGCTGTCTAAGAGCAGTTCTGGTTTGAAGCTGCAACACAAAAAAAAAACAAGAAACCAACTTATTAGCTAGCTGAAGATTTTCGATATTACCTTACCATGATAGGACAGTAGTCTGTTAATTTCTCACCTTCACATCCAGACAAGGGTCATTCACCATATTCTTTAGTTGAGATACTATTCCCTCGTTCCAAAACTCCGTAACCCTGCTGCATGCGCCTGGACTGCTTGGAAGAGTTAGATTTACAACAGCCCAAACAGCAGCCGTGCGTAATTGGCTGTTGCTGCTCTTTAGAAACTTGGCCAATATTGAATCTCTGCTATTCCCTGTCTGGCCAAAGAGTTCCCTCATTACTGCTTCCTTATGGTGCTCACTCCCAGCAGCCACGTTGCTGAGGATGTACATGCCCTGGATGAGAACATTTTGTTTGTGATTTATAGTTTGCATACAGGAATTATCGTATGGCTATGTCATGCACAAGTTCAAACGTGGTTTGGGAAGATGTCCTTACTTGGACCAGGACTTCAGCCTTCACAGTGTTCCGTAATTGCCTTCCTATAGAATGCAGGAGAAGAGAGTCCTCCCGGAACACATAATCGATTGAGTTTGCAGTGCCATCTATGAGATTACGCAAGAAACCCAAAACTTGCTCTCGGACAGAAGCTTCTGGGTCTTCCATTAGCAATAAATAGTTGATGGTCAGATAGAATACCAAACACAATGTAAAAACGCTTGCCTAATTTTGAGTGACATTTACCACATAT
Source organism: Plectranthus barbatus (assembly GCA_026898455.1). Classification (NCBI taxonomy): domain Eukaryota; kingdom Viridiplantae; phylum Streptophyta; class Magnoliopsida; order Lamiales; family Lamiaceae; genus Plectranthus; species Plectranthus barbatus. The sequence goes on along the minus strand of JAPKLW010000378.1, from coordinate 425,880 downwards.
GAGGCTTGTTAATGTGGATGTTGATAATTCCAGCAATATCTCTTCTTTGCATCTGTTGTTTACAAGGAACGTGAGATTCTTTAATGCCCATGCAGCATTGACTCTAATAGTTGATTCAATAGACTTTGAAAGCTGAACCAGCTGTTTCACACCTCCACATTGCATGAACATTGGTTTGTCTGCCTTGAAATCAACCACAACGTTGCTGATAGCCCCCAGGGCAGCAACCTGAAAAACTTGAACCAACGAATAAATATCTGCCAGTTCATTGATTGGTTTAAGAATCCATAACAAGGAAATGAATAGGATGAACATGAATCTATCAGAAATATAATTTGATGTCGTGTGGAATTCTAATAAGTTCATCAATCCATCCAGCATATAAAATGTATGCAGTCCATCAAAACACAATCACAGACTATAAGAATGTACTTGCTTGCTTTCACATCATTTCCTTGACAGAAAGAACATTCGAGAAAAGCACATTCAACTGTTCCTACACTTCGAGCACTTTCTACAACACATTAATGCCCCTTATTAACCCTCCTTTCATTTGTTCTCCTCTTCTACTCATGAAAAATGACGACAGTATACAAACCTTTATATGAACAGTACTCCTCAAGGATATATTCACTTGTTTCAGTGGCATTGTTTATGGACGAAAAGAAGAGAACAATTAAATGGTGCATGAAGAAAAAAAGTAAAGAAAATGAAAAATGAAAGCACTAGCATATAGAACAAAAACAGCTTCCTTTGACTTCAGAACAGAATCCAGACATCTCATTTTACACTATGCCATATTTAATATTCTTGATTACATTTAACCATATTAATGAATGACTGAATGCAAAATTCATAGAGAAAATTCACATCTGTCACCGACAGGTATGCATGGATCAAGTGAATCAATGGATATGGATGTAATCACAATGCATACAAGGAATCTCAACTCAAACAGGGATTGAATATACCTTTTCTGAAGTACTGGAGCTACCCAAAAGCTGAACCAAGGGAACCATGATCCCTTCATTCATAAAGGTACCTGCACTCAAATTCTGAAAGTGATTTGTTAGGAATTTCCATAAGGTAGAAGGCTAAGGGAAAATATTTGTACTGTTACAGTAGTCAAACCTTGAGAGAACGAGAAACATTCTTCAAGAAAATGCAAGCTGCAGCACGCACTTCAGAACTATCATGAGCCAATGCTTCAGTAACAGAAGCTAAGACCTGCACGAAACAATAGTTATCAACAATCAAAATTTCAAAACACGATGGACAACATTTTGCAGAGAGCATCAATAGAGAAGAGACATTTTGGAAAGTAAGAGTGAAAATTATTTTGTTGCTGTCTTCGCTAAGAATAAGATATCCAGTAACCAAACTACTGAAATATCATGAGAGAGAAATCTATACCAGCCCCCTGACCGACTCACCACCAACTTGCTTGTCTTTGCAAGAACCCCTACATCTTCTAAGCTTGCCATGCCCCTCTACTACATGAATGTGCAACTTTATGAAAAGAGAAAATTGCAGGATTTATCATACCACTTAGAGACTACAGAAAAGGAGCCAAAAAGTATAATGATCAAAGGAAAGATAAGGCTCATGACGAGTGATAAAGGAGTGATGATAGGGAAAAGTATAGACGGTGGAATAAAAATAAATGAATTAGATGAATGTCTGCTAAAGAGATAAAAGAATTGGTGTGAATAGCATAAAAAAGTCACCAAAGAACACAGACTATCCACCAGAGAAAAATGATGGTAAAAATTGTACAACTAACCTTCAACTTAAGCACTCTTTCCCTGCAGCATTCCAACTTTGAGCAAAGATCAGCCAGTGCTAGAAATATCCCTATCAAACGTTTGGGCCGGAATGAACCGTTGTCCAAATTTTCACATAACTTCTCAACAACATTTGCATCAAATGCTAATTGATGCAGATCTTCTTGATCAGATATCAAATTTGACAACACAAAGGGAGCTTCATCACCAACTTGACCAGGATCATCCAAAAGCTCAAGTAAAATCCCAACCAACTTATTTCTAATTACTGGGTCTTGAAGACTAGATATTGAGGCATTTCTTATATTGATCAAGCATGTACAAGCTAATAACCTCGTCCGAAGGCACTTATCCTTCATCAGCTCAACCAAACCACTTAACTCCCTTCCATTTTCAGGCACCATGAACCTTGAAGCAACTTCTGGATTATCCTTGATGATAGCAGCCAGAGATGCCAAGCTAGCATCCCGCTGAATTAGAGAACCCCCAAGAAGAACAACAAGTCTTTTTATAACTCCGGCTTCACTCAATACCTGCTGCTCCACATTGGTCTGGCACGAGTGTGTGATGATGCTTGCACCAAGACCACTGACATTTTCATTCTCCCTATTCAGCAGTGAAAGAAGGAATTCCATAGTTTTCTCTTGAAGAAAATCAAATTTTGGAGCCAGTTTTGATTGATAAATCATTTTAAGAGAACGGGCACTAGCATCAACAACCTGCAGCAGAGGATCCAAGTTTATTGAACTTCAGTAAAGATTGCTAGTAAACCCAAAGATTACAAATTAGAATTTGAAAACTCATTGTTGTTGGCAACATTATACACCGATGCTATAGTATGATGGGAAATTAGTATAATCGAACAAATAAAACTTTAACTAAATAAACCCATGAGTAGATAATAGTACTAGGCATATAATGTGGCCTCTAATAGGCATGATTTCTGGGTTACTAAGTATAATTGTCACCGTAGCAAGAGAAATATACAGAAACTGCAAGTACCGTTCAGCTATCAGTCCTTATTTCTCACAAAGATAAAAATTAGAAGAAAGTAAATCAGCCAAAGGAACAAAGAAATTTAACATTTCACAGGCTAAAGCATAGTTGCGGCACATAAACCATCAACTAGAAAATCATACATTAGCTCCTAATTGAGAAACTAACTGAAATTCAATATCCATCATACACCCTAAGTTTCTGTTTCTTGAAAGGAAGATAAGACATTGGAATTAACACGAACTAGAACTAAGCAATAATTAGCTGACTTTCCAAATTTAGGCCATATACTATCTAGATACAACGAGAAATATAGGCCATAGGTTAATTCATTATAATCTAGTTACAGTGAAAAACAAAACTCTGTTTGTAAATATATATATATATATATACACAGAGATAAAAGGATAGATAGATATATATCAACACGAACTAAACATCCCTCGATTCCACAAGAATCAAGTGAAGAAGCATACTTTCTCATTTGGATGTGAAATAAGACCGAACAAAATCGGAAAAGCCCCGGCATCTAGCACGGCCTTGACTCCAGCTTCCAATCCGCATGCAAAGCTCCCAATAGCCGCGGCAGACTGGATCAGAAACGCCTCATGGAACTCACGACCCTCCCCCCCGGCTCCCGAAGAGGCGGCGAGAATAGCAACAATAGAAGGCACGGCGCCGAGCTTCAAGAAGGCTATCTTTTTGGTACGATTGCCTATTATTTGGTTCTTCAAGTCCCTCAGCGCTTTCAGCTTAGCCTCATAGGGTACGTGAGCTGAGTTCAGCCGGCCGATCAAGTCCTCCGGGCCGCCGGAGTGACTGGATGCGACGGACGCCGGCATCCCCGATGGTGGAAATTCGCCGGGGGGGAATGCGACCTAGTCGCAGCTGATTGTGTGTTGGGCAGAGATGATTGAATTTGATCGTGTTTCTTTCGGTTTTGAAATCGAGTGGAGCACTGAATAATTTATTCAAAGATAATTTTCTTTTTGTCTCATTTTTAGTTTTAATCAAATTTAAATAGTGAAGATGGAAACCTTGAGGTTAAGTATTACGATCTCCAAGAAAAACAAGATACTATATTGATATAATATGAAAAGGGTTCTGATTCTGAGTTAGTCTCCACTCATGCGCAGGGTTGAAAACTAGGTGGATAGGCCCGGCCCGGCCCGGGATCACTGGCCGGGCCATTATAATCCAGCTTTGAAAAAACTTAATTCAATTAGTTTAGATTTAATTATGAGTAATTATAATTATTTATTCAGTAGCTAAAAGAATCAAAATAATTTGTCAAAAAACAATTAAAAACTAACTAAAAGTTGAGATGAGTCGGACCTAAGCCTGAGATGGGTATGGGCTAGTCCGGGCTTGGTCATGGGCCTAATTCGGGCTGATCCCGTGCTTATATGTGCTTGGACCGAGCTTGATCTTAAAAGAACTCAATATAAACCCGTCAAATACACGTAAGGCCGGCCCGCCAAACCCATTTCATTCATGGCCGGGCCTCAACTGTGCCAGGCTCGATCTAGCCGGCCTACTTAAAAAAGTCTGAATTCAAGAACCTTAAGTGTATTAATTTTAATTTTTTTTTTAAAAAAAAAAAAAAGTAAAAATCTAAACAGCAGCAGTGACTATCAATATCATAACATTACAGTGGCCAAATTACTAGACACTCATTTTCAATCCATGCCTTCCTTTTCAAATAAAGGAAAATGGGTTTCATGCTGACAAGTTTTTTTATCCTACATTTTTCTGATACTAGTCTACGAGGAATATTAAATTACTGTAAGAAGAAATATCACCGAGCCCGGGAAACTGCTTCGTTCAGCTCCTCTGGGGATGATTGGAACAGCTCGATATAACGGCTCCCGAGGGTCATCCTGTCCTTAGCCAATGCAGATTTAGCATCTTCTTCACTGGCAAACTCCACAAAAGCCTCTCCGGTGGGCCTCCCCTCGAAATTGAAGGTGATATGGATCGAGTCTTCGGACAGAGTGAAGTTCTTGAAGAAATCTAATACATCATCTTTGCCAGCTGAAAATGGCAGCCCCCTCATCCGCAGTACGGGTGAAGGCTCCGTAGCATCCTTCCCCTCCAATGACTTTGATATTAACCTGATCCCAAGTGGTCATCGATTATACAACTTAATGAAACAAAAGTGACAAGCATACAGCATCAGCAGAAGCATGGTCCAAGCAACATGAATCATAAATTAGCGAATCATGAATGATATTAAACTAGATGTTGAATCGGGTGGTGTCCATCAATACCCTACATTGGATACACTAAATACAACACCAGACTGACTATGTGACCTCAATTACATTTTGGTTATGCACTTGTAATTCATGAATCATGGTTGGGTTTTGGGCTTCACTCATAGGCTTACCTCATAATGACTCTAGAATTGCTTCTACTAATCTAAAATACTAATTAATTAAACTGTGTGCAGATATAACTCAAATCTCTAGTATTTAACACAGAAAAAGACCTTAAAGTCTTTACCATTAATCCTCGTATTTCAAGGACGAACGAACATAGGACTGGAATAAAAAACCCTCATATCACTTTGTCTTTACTTAGTTAATCAACATTGTAACAACTCCCACCCCCCAAAAATTTATAGAAAGGTGCAGTCAAAAAATAATAATAGTTCCACCAGCAATATACATATTAGGATATATGATAGTTGAATAATTTTTTTTTGTACTTGAAGAGAAGTTTCAAAATCAACACCTATGTTGATGGAATGTGATTTTAGAAAAGAGGCCCAGTTCAACCGCAGACTAGTTTAATTTTCTTTCAAGCAATTGAAGTGATTAATATAATGAAGAAGCAGTTATTCTAAATATTCTACAGTCAGTGATTTCTTGAATAATGAGCGCTTAGTCTAGATCAAAGACTGCAGAGTGTGCCTTAGAATCTAATCATGGATTTAAGAAATGACCCCAGATGTTATTTGTGGGATGTCAGGCGGGAAAGTGAGAATGTACAAACTGGTCTTATAGCCCAGACATAAAAAGGAGACATGTACAAGAGATGCATATTCGACACACCCAACAACACCATTTATGCAAGTTAACTGTATCAACAATATATCCAACCTTAAACATCCGAGGACGAACATTTCATACACCCAAATATCAATAAGAATGGCATCTGTAAATACAGAATGAGAAAATGAAAGGGTCAAGGTAGTTACCGCCCCTTTGAAGAAGCTTCTTCCAACTCCTCGCGAGATGCGGGGAAAAGCTCTATGTAGCGGGACCCCAGGGTCATTCTATCCTTGGACATAGCAGTTTTTGAATCTTCAGGACTTGCAAATTCGACAAAAGCTTCCCCAGCTGGCCTTCCCTCGGAATTAGCTATTACATGAACTTTGTCTTCTGAAAGCTCAAAATCCTTAAAGAAGGTTAAAATTTCCTCCTTGGTAGCAGAAAATGGCAACCCTCTCAGCCGCAACACACCTGTAAATTCTGACAGGTCCCTCTCATCGGTAGACCTTGCTCTTGGGGCAACACGACGAGGTGAACCAACAGGAGCATCAAAAACTTCATTTGCAATAGCCTTATAATATTCTTCTTTCCTGCTTCGGAAAACCTCAACATATCGCCTGCCAATGTTCTGCCTATTCCTCTGTAAGGCAAAATCAATTTGAAGCGGATATCCCAAAACACAATAAGCTTCTCCTGTAAACTTGCCACCTTTGTGAACAAACAGGACATCAATAACATCTAAACCATGGAAGAAATCAACAATCTCAGCCTCTGTACAATCAAACGGAAGGCCTCGAAGTCGGACCACCGGAAATGGTGGGGGGACATAAGAATATGTAGGAAGTGGAGGAGGTGGAGCATCATACATGTAACTTGGGCCAGGAGCACCATAATATGACGAACCCTGATCCATTAAACGCTGCCGTTTGAAACCCATTTCCCTTGCATCACCACTGTCAACATATTTACTTCACATTCAAACCAACAAAAACATTCACCACATCAGCACCAAAACTATTTTACAATGAAGCATTAAGCAATAGTTCAAAGCTCTGCATTCTACCTGCAGCTTGAGTATATGATTAAGAGTGGCACAAATCGTTTCAAACAAGATTAACACTACAACAAACTATGGAAAAATAACAAGCTCACAAGAACCAACGAAAGTTTCTCAAGTAAAATAGAGTTTCTAAAGAAAACATACACAGGCAATGTAAATACACCACATTCCAATCAACTAAGAAAATAAGGAACAAGCAAGATAACTAAGAACACCAAATGAATAAATCAATAACAAAATTGACCAGCAAAACCCAAATACCTAAACTGGCCACGACAAGAAAAAAAAAAAAAAAAAAGGGAAACGACATAGAAATGTCGTAAATTGTAATGCAAAAACAGAACCAGGTCCAGTATCTAACTTTTGATACAATAATATTTTTAGCTAAAACCAAAAAATAATTGCGAATTCAGAGCTCAAAATCACAACCCAAACTCAGACGATGGAAATAAAGAAGATTTTTTTTTCTTGCTCCTTACCCTCTGTAAAACATCCTGATGTTTCCCCAAAATTGATCGATTGATTTTGCCACACAAAATCTGGTGACCTAATGGGTGTACGTAGGAGTCGACGCTGACGGAAAATGGTGCCCTTCCACGTAAAAACGTTGTCGTTCCGAAATATTGAGGTTTATCGTCTCTGTCCAGTTGCGCTTCTTCTTATAATGCGCCTCTCTCTCATTTTCATTTTCATTTTTTTTATTTTAGTTTTTTATTTATAAAATACATAATATAATTGTTTTTTAATTTATAATAAATATGAATAAATTAGGGGACGTTGAACCTGCAATTACCCAATTAATACAAATTAAGAAATAAGATCCAATATTTAAAAGATAATTTAATTATTAATTCATGATTCGAAAAATAAAAAATGCACAATTTTTGAAATCTTGAATTGAGAATATTTAAAATGTTTTAAATACTGAATTGATAATTATTTTTTAATCCTAAATTATAATTAAACTATATTTCTAAATTAATAATTAAACAATGTTCGACCTTGAATTTACCATACTCCAAGTCCAAATTATAGGAGTATTTGAAAAGTTAGCATTCTTCCAATTGGTCCACGTGGCAGAAGAAAACCGTGTCTGAAAAAGCGGCGGAGTTTGCAAAATCAAAAGACGGAGTTTCCCAGATTCAAAAAAAGAAAAAAACCAGCCTGGGCGGAGAGAGATTCAGATTCCCCTCCGCCGTCACCTTCAAATCTGAAGACGCCATATACACTCCTCATCTCTCTCCAATTCTAAAAAGATGGCGTCTTTAGCCCTCACCTCCTCCCTAAACATCCGCTTCCGCCCGCTCTCCCACCCAACCACCCGCGCCCACGCCCCCAAACCTCTCAGCTTCAACCCAAGATTTAGATCTTCCATCAAACCCCACGATTCCGTCAACCCTCTTACCCCCCCACTTCAAACCCAATCAGTCGACCAAAAGTCACCCTTTTTGCTTTCTGCCCCGAAACGCCTACCGCTAACTGTTGCCTCTGCTTCAGCGGCCGCCCCCCCCGCACCGGCCTCTCAGGCACAGCCGCAGCCATGGCAGGGGGCCTCCATGAAGCCGCTCATCGCCTCCATCGCAACGGGTGTCATTCTATGGTTCATTCCCGCTCCCGACGGGGTCTCCCGCATCGCGTGGCAATTGCTGTCCATTTTCCTGGCCACCATAGTTGGAATCATCACTCAGCCGCTGCCCTTGGGCGCCGTCGCGTTGATGGGCCTCGGCGCTTGTGTCTTAACAAAGACGCTGACGTTCGCCGCCGCGTTTTCCGCTTTCGGCGATCCCATTCCTTGGCTGATCGCGCTAGCATTTTTTTTCGCGCGGGGTTTTATCAAAACTGGATTGGGGAACAGAATTGCTTATCAGTTCGTTTCTTTATTCGGGAGCTCATCCTTAGGATTGGGGTACAGTTTGGTTTTCAGCGAAGCGCTGTTGGCGCCGGCGATTCCGTCGGTCTCCGCTAGAGCTGGCGGCATTTTCTTGCCGTTGGTGAAGTCGCTTTGCGTGGCGTGTGGTAGTAATGCCGGCGATGGAACCGAGCACAAATTGGGTTCTTGGTTGATGCTGACATGCTTTCAGACATCTGTGATTTCGTCATCCATGTTCTTGACGGCGATGGCTGCAAATCCTTTAGCTGCTAACCTCACTGCAAGTACCATAAACATGTCGATTGGGTGGATGGATTGGGCTAAGGCTGCAATTGTGCCAGGATTGGTGTCGTTGATTGTGGTTCCATTGTTGCTGTATATAGTCTATCCTCCTACGGTGAAGAGTAGCCCTGATGCCCCAAAACTTGCAAGGGAGAAGTTGGAGAAGATGGGGCCATTGTCCAAGAGCGAGATCATCATGGCCGGAACTCTGCTTCTCACGGTATGGGATCGCATCACCCTCACCTAAAATTTTATGCTTTAGTAACACAGCAAGTGAAGTTCTTTTGTGGTTGAACTAACATTTTCTGATCAAACTGTTGCTTATTCATTTGTCTGCCATTCAAAACAATCAGTGTTTTTATATTTCTTACTGTAATATCAGGTGGGGCTCTGGATTTTTGGTGGTGTCCTGAATGTGGATGCAGTTACTGCCGCGATTCTTGGTTTATCGGTTCTCCTAGTAACCGGGGTTGTCACATGGAAGGAATGCCTAGCTGAAGCAGTTGCTTGGGATACACTCACATGGTTTGCTGCGCTCATTGCAATGGCTGGTTACCTCAACAAATATGGTCTTATTTCCTGGTTCAGCCAAACTGTTGTCAAGGTTTGTTCATCTCTGTTGTAGATTGAAAATGAATGCATCAACTACCATTTATAATAACTGTTAGCCTAGAATAAGAATTCAACTTGATCCATGCCGGAAATATTGTAGCCTTAGTCCATTTTTTGGCTTGCCCTTGATATGGGAGAGCAGAGAGTTGACAAACATAGCTGTTGTTTAAACTGTAAAATGGTAATATTTTGTCAGTTCCTCTGAAAATTGTCTCAATAAGAAGAGTTGCATGGTCTTGTTTCATTTCTTTCTAGGCTGAAACTCTTACTGTAATTCTACAGCAACAGATGGCTGACTTATTTTCATTTTCTTGTCTGTGCAGTTTGTAGGTGGATTGGGTCTATCATGGCAGCTATCTTTTGGCATTCTTGTGCTGCTATACTTCTATTCCCACTACTTCTTTGCCAGTGGTGCTGCTCACATTGGGGCCATGTTTACAGCATTCTTGTCCGTAGCCAGCGCTCTAGGCACTCCTCCCTATCTCGGCGCCGTCGTCCTCTCCTTCCTTTCCAATCTGATGGGTGGCATCACTCACTACGGCATAGGATCAGCACCCGTGTTTTACGGTGCCGGCTACGTCCCTCTGGCCAAATGGTGGGGCTACGGCTTCTTGATCTCAATCGTTAATCTCGCAATCTGGCTCGGTGTTGGTGGGGTGTGGTGGAAGGCCATCGGCTTGTGGTAGATGAGGTGCACTACTCACCAATTTTCCAGTCTCTCTCTCTCTCTCTCTTTTTCTTGATTTAAGCATAAGTGTGGCATCCCCATGAGTTGGCTTTGGCTATGGAGAAGGCATAGTTTTTTTTACTTTTTCTTGATTAAACAAATGAAACTATCCATTGTTGGATCATGAGATGGGGGTTATACTATTGGAATCTTTAAACTGGAAATCTACATTCAACTCTTGAGAGAGGGAGTAGAGAAGAGGATAGTAAAAACTGTGAAACCATGAGATTGATAATTACAGAAAAAATGAGTCTACAAAACCGTAGGAAGAAACATTGCGCTCGTCGTTATATACTCATGCTAATGAAACCCCTAGTAACATGAAAAAATGGAGACACCAGAAACATCAGGGCAAAATTTAACAAAGCTTATCTACCCTCGTTAGCTAACTGTAGAGACTCCTCCTTCATCAACTTCAAGCTAAGACTGTTGAATCTCTCGCGCGAATATTGTCTCGATGCCTTCCTCCAATCTGTACCCGCTTTCATCATCGTTGCAAATTCTTCGTAACTGATTCGCCCATCCTGCACACATCAACACACCACAATGAAGAAACTTGCCGTTTGTTTTGATGTACACACAAGTGTAGATACAGTGGCATGCAGGCAGGCTGACCTTGTCTGTATCCACATCTTGCATTATAGCAACGATGACTTCCTCGTTGTTGGCATCGTCGTCATCACTCAAAGCCTCTCGGAGCTCTTCCATCTCTATGTATCCGCTCTCATTTCTATCGAAGAAGGTAAACGCTTTGTGTAGGTGCTCATCATTGGCCATCTTTCTCAGATGCACGGCAACAGCAACAAACTCGCCATAATTCAACGTTCCATCTCCGTCAACATCAGCCTAGAAACAAAAAGTTGAATATCAGTCTGCACATTTTAGGGCAGTGATGACGTAAAAGAAGAGGGGGAACCAGCGGAACATATAATGCTTACAGCTTCCATTAGAATCTGAACATCAGCATCAGGGATCTGATGGCCAAGCTTGTGCAGACCAGTTTTGAATTCTTCTAGGTTGATTTTGCCCCTTTTCCCAGAGTCCATCATATCGAATGCTTCCTTAATTCCGGCCACTTCTTCCACGGACAAATGCTCAGCCACGACCTGCATATGCAACAACAGAAAGGAATCAGGATTATTCTTCACATAAGTTCCTTGATCCTTTTCAATTTCAATTTTCTTTGGAATGGTAGCCATTAAAGTACCCTTAGTGCCCTTTTCTTGAGCTTATTCATTACAGAGAACTGTTTGAGCCTGGCTTTCACAGTCTCACCCAGGGAGACATTTGGTGCCTTCTTTGCATTTTGCAGCCAAGGATGGTCTGCATCCAAAAGGGTATGTATATATATGATTTAATGCTACACGAATGAAGGTGCTTGAAGCTAGTAGCATTACCAAGGACTTCTTGAGCTTTAAGACGTCGCTGAGGATCAGGATCAAGCATTTTCTTTACTAGATCTTTGGCACTATCGGATACTCTAGGCCAAGGATCTCGCTCGAATTTAAGATTAGATCGAATAATTGCTTGAGCCACACCTTGCTCGGACTCTGCATGCATGTGAGAAGCTTAAGTAGAAAGATGGCATGTAACATAAGCACCCATCCTCTATCCTTTACATTCTTATTCATGGATGGAGGATTTTCAAGAGGGAAATGATGATATGAACTTGATTCAGTTACCATCACTGAGATGAGCACACATATATCTATGTAACAGGATAAGCTCTCTTTCAGAATGAATGAGGCCCAACTAGGTAGCATTTTTTCTCATTTAGCGCGAGACATAGAAACAGTTAAGACAAAAAGGATATAACCAACCTGCCCAAAAAGGAGGAACACCACAAAGAAGAATATAAAGGATGACTCCGGCACTCCAAACGTCTATTTCCGGTCCATAGTTGCGCTTCAGAACCTCGGGAGCCATGTAGTAGGGGCTCCCAACAATTTCATTGAAACGTTCACCTGATGAAAACATAAGTGAAGACAATAGATTTAAATGGTATTCATTGACCAGTAAAAAACTAAAATAAGTGAGTGTATTCCATACCAGGTTTGAAGAAAATTGACAGCCCAAAGTCTATTGCTTTTACGGGAGATGTTTCTTTCTTATTTGCGAAAAGAAAATTCTCTGGTTTGAGATCACGATGCATAACTCCATGTTGGTGGCATACCTAAAACACAACATAGCAGCAATAGTAAATCACTAAGCAAGACACATGAAGCATATCAAAATAGCACAGTGAAAGTGAAGTAAATGATGCTCCTAGTAGAGGACTTTGTCACTCAATAGTGTGGAACACATTACTAACTTCATCATACAGTTTAGAACAAGCAAACTCTAGGATACAAAACCGGAGGAAGAAAAATTACGAAAAATAGGTTGAGCGTAAAATCCCAATAGCAGGCAATCTCCAACAAACAAGAATATGATCCAAATTTATTTTAACCTTTGCTAGTTTGCAATGTGAACCCTTACTTTTGACACAAACAAAACCCCATTAATGACATGATAACCGTTAATCAATAACAAACAAGATTATAATCCAAAAGTCAAGGATTATTCGCGTTATTGCATATCCTAGGCTAGAAATAAATTTCAAGATGATAAGCAAGTAACTAACTCCATCTTTGTCAATCAATAAAAGAATCATTAGCATTCAAGTTAACCTGAACAACTTCGACGATGGTCTTCATGACTACAGCTGCTGCTCTCTCTGTATAATGCCCCCTAGCCACAATGCGGTCGAACAGTTCACCACCTTCGCACAGCTCCATCACAATATGCACGGCGCTATCATCCTCATATGTATCCTTCAAGCTCACGATATTTGGGTGCTTAGGCATGTGCTTCATGATCTCAACCTCCCTCCTCACATCCTCGATATCGACCGCAGTCTTGAGCTTCTTCTTTGATATGGACTTGCAGGCAAATTTCTCCCCGGTCTCCTTATCAGTGCACAAATAGGTAATCCCAAATTCACCTCTTCCGAGCTCACGCCCCAGATTATATCTCTCCTTGATGTTATGACCCCCTGGATCCTTCAGCACCACCAGCTTGCTTGATCCATGATCATTGGAAAATGGATTCCCCTTATTCTTAGGCTTCCTCTTCTTCCTTCCAGATGAAGTAGCGGGGGTCACGCAGCAGTTTCCCATTATGCAGCAGAGGGGCAAGTGACTTCCTTAATTAATTACTGACATTTCACAACACCAACCAACCAAATCAGACAAAAGCTGAATATGTGTTTTTTTTGTTTATTTTGTCTCTGAGCAGATGACAAAATAATTCAAGAAAACAGAAAAAAAACAGATCATATCAAACATTCATAATGCATTAGATTTCAAGAAACCGCACAAATTATATCTAAAGCTAACAAAAAAAGAAAAAGATCGTCTTTTTAACATTATTTGATCCAACAGAAAGCTCCAACGACAAAGGAAGAGAGAGAAAGATGAGCATTCATGAATAACAATTAAATATTTCCAACAATAAAGGAAGCCAGAAGCCATTTAAAAATGTGAGAAAATGCAAGAGGAAAAGAGAGACCCGCCTTGATGGTGAGAAATGCGGTCAAAAGCAAGCCGGCTACAACAAGAAAACTATAAATACGAGACGTGGGAGGAAGGGCTCATACTCCATGGGAATAGAGAAAAAAAAGAGAGAGAGATAGTCAAAAAGCTCTTTTGCAGAGGCTTTTCTGAATTTCTCTCTCTTGAATCTCCCCTTCCCCCCTTGCGATCTCTCTCTTTATCACTCTACACATTCTTCCTTTAATATATACGCTTAGTTTTCGGTTTCCCCCTTCGCCACTTGTTATGTTTGGTTGTTAGGCCTCTTCCTCAAATTCCACATTATTTACTGGGCATAAATTTTTCCAAATTTCTTTAAAAATGCCTCCAACCTATTAATAACTGTGGCCAATACTCAATCCAATTCCTGCTCTTTTTCATTAAAAAAAAATGCCATAATTTTTCTTGATAAAATATTAATAATGAATTGATAAAGTCAAATTAGACTCGCACACCTAGAAATAGAATACATCTTGTTTTGTTTTACCAAAAATGAAGGGACAGAAATCAAAATAGTGACATATGCTATTCACGTACACCTATATATATATATATATATACATATATTATATGATCATGTAATAGTAATATGATAAAGATCCCTACCCTCAAAAGAGTTGTACCTCTTCTCTGATAAAAGATGGTCCACCCCCTCAAAGGCTAGAGTGGGAAAAACTCTGGTAGAAGGTTGGTAGATAGGGACCAGCACAAATTAGACTGGAGCAATTAAAATTGAGGTGTTTCCTTTCACTGAAACACTAAATAAGACAGAATCCTTCAACCAATACAAATTCAAGATCAAACTTACAGATGCACTATTCATAGTACTAATTTTACATGTCCTAGAACTTAAATGGGATTTTCTACAGAGGTTCAGAACCTAGCATGCATGATGAAAGAAAACAGTGCTTGAAACAAGATGAAATCAATCCATAATCCCTTTTCTTCATAAAGAAAAACAGCCAAGAATGAATTGCCGCCTGGCCCGGAAAAGCCAAGATTCATAAATCTAAGACACCACCACCCGTTTAATCCTCTCATTGGAGTATGCCTCGGGCTGTACAGGATTTAGATCACTGCATAGCGAGTGCATGGTTGGGCCGGATGAATCCCCTCTGTTGAGATGAAGGCCCTTCCCCGGTCTGGCCCGAGTGAGACTGACATTCAGCCTCCTGCAAGTTCATCTGCTTGCTAAAATTGCTGACATTTGAATTTTGCAGATTACCAACCACTTTTCTTCCACCGGACATGGCTAAAGCTTCGGAACCTGAGGAGCTACTAGCTTGTGATGAGACAGCTGATCCAGAAACTGTTGCCTTTGAATTATCTGCATCAGATTTCTTGGCAAATCGTCCTCCAGAACCCCTTTCCCTTCTAATAGCGTGTTGGTGGCGAGACTCGTGGAGATATGGCTGCAAGTTCAAAACAAAGAAGATATTACCATCCAGGATGGCAAAAAAAAGGCTCTGAAGAAAATATTGTCAATTAAGTTTGCAACAAATCATGTTTAATTAGTCAAAGAGTCGCAACTCGCAAGGGTAGACCCTACTAGCTATAATATGGAAAACAGAAAAAACAACCTTCCGTGATTTTATTAATTTCTTTTCAAGCTCTGCTTTAGCACGTGATTGGCGCCTCCTCAAGATACCATGGTATTGCTTGGCATTTACATAAACAGGCTCCTGTGCCATCTCCAGGGGCAGTGGCATCCTCACATGATGCATGCCATATAATTGAGGAACCTTGATTGATTTCAGATAGGAGGAAAAATTAGTATTTAGAGTAACATGATCCTTGGTAACCTAAAGTGCCGTTAATATTTAGGGTGTAACATGAGATCTGATAGACCAAAACGTTCACACAAAAAAAGTTAATAATCAAAAGATTTACTATCCTCCAAAATATCAAATCATGACACTATCGAATTATCCAACTTGAAGCTCCACTCAAGATGCTCTTCAGTTTTCAGTCTGATAAAACATGAAACAGTACAGGACACAATGCTTTCAATTATTCTGGGTCGTCAATCTGGAAGTACTTCATATATCATGTGCCCAAAGAAACCAAACTTTCCATTCTTGTGCATGTCTATTAAGAGATGATGAGATATTTCGCATTTGCAGATTTCAAGGACAGTCCCGACCCTTCAGCAGAAATTATCAAGTCAGTTACCACAACTAGCATCTAACTACTTATCATACTTGATCACAAGAATACTCCTCTCCACATTTGCCTGAACAATGTAATTAAAAGAAAACTGGCCACATGAAAAGATTTCAATCACAGAAATACCATAGGTTGGCCATAAGCTGCCACCATCCCTCCGTAATATGGATCGTAAGGATTTGAAGCACAAGCCTGAAAAGGATTCAACCAAACAAAAAAAACATATTACAGAGTTACAAAAATAATCACAAAAATATTACGGTAAACATTCCAGAGTAACTGGCAACCAACAATTTAAGTATTTTATCGTGCAATATTCTTACAATTGAGTGGCTAACAAGCTCAAGCTGCACAGGTTGCATAAGGCTTCCATCAGCTCTAGGATGTAAGGTAGGCTCCACACGCTGGAGATGCACCTCCTCCAGCCTATAATCTTTATCTAATTTTGACAGTGATCTTATTAATATAGTGAAGACTTGAACATGAATTAAAATGCTTATTTCATCTTGGGGAAGATCCATAGGAGGCAAATTAAAAGAAAAAGCAATAAATGTGTCATTCTCAATCACAAATGTGGTGGATTTTCACAATAATTGTATACCAATCCATCAAACAAAAAGATGTGGCATGGAAAGAGATGGATCTAGCATGAATGCTTCATATCACTAAATGGCCTATGAATATTAAGTTGTACAGGAGTATAATGACAAACAATGATCATTAACAAAAGTTCAATTTCCAAGGTATAAGATGGTATATAAAGATAAGTAACTATCCTACCTAGCCGTACCTGGTTGGTGAGGTGTACTATTAGGTGAGTGCTTGGCAATGTCATCACCCTCTGACTGAGATTGGACATCCCCAGATTGCTCCGCCGATGATGAATCAGATACACTTCCCTGCATAGTTCTGGGGCAAAACGAATTATAAGCAGTATTATTCCACCATGGTTCAGAACCCACAGTGGAATTTGCTGCACTATAAGGATCAGTTTCTGATTGATTCACAGTTTTGGACTTCGGTTGCATGTTCCTGTGATGTCACCAGATAACTTGTGTTCCTATATCCACAAACAAGAAAATGTCTAATACGCCGAAATAGATAAAAAGTCACCAAACATGTCAAGTTTTTCAAGAACTAAACGTAAGTGACATCGAGAAATATCACTATATCAGAGCCTTAAAACATAAAAGAAAAACAAATAAGCTGTGAAAGATTGTGTCATCCCCTTATATTCATCGATGCAATTAACATGAAACTTCCTAAAGGAATAAATTAGGCCAATACTAAGGCAAACTGTAGGAACTTCAATGAGTTCTTTTTACTGTTCCTTCATAAGTTTCTTGAACTTCTATATGGAGACATGCAAGTATTTACCTTGTATCATTTTAAACATAAGATTCCCAACTTAAACGTGCACTATTACGAGTCTGAAAAGTATTAGTAAAATGAAGCACGTTCAACAACTTCACATCGTAAAACCTATTTTGAATGGGGTGCTCATGACCAAAACATCTCGAGTTTTAACCGACTAATGCTTAACATGCAGAGTTTGTTGCACAGGTTTCCCACGAGGATTATCTCTCCTTTGTGGCTTGCAAACTATACATGGGAGCAGGGTTTTACCCAGAGGATAGAGCCCATGATCGCACAACCAGGTGACGAAAAGGAGAAACACAATTAGTCCAATATCTTTGATTGAGTTATAAGTATAACATATGCTAGAGCATCAAAGGGGGAACAAGAAACTAAAATATGGGGTCACAAATGGAAAAGGAATTTACAAGTTTAGATGTCTTACTCAGTATACATGAAGTGCCTTAAGATAAACTGAGCATTTCTAAGTACTTGTATTTCAGTATGTAAAAATAAGGGGTTTTTAGAACATAAAGAGATCTATACTCAGTGGATAGGATGTGTGATGGTAAATACTTTTGGAGAATCAGTGTTGGCCTTCCTTGAAATGAGATGCAGCCTAATATTATCTGATTTTCCCAGTCGTTTACAATTAGAATGTCTTCACTCGAGGAATTAATTATATGGAAACCTACAAATCTGACCCTCAATAATAGTTACTTTATCCAAACCCTAAAAGAAATTTACTAATCGGTACCCTTAGCTACCTTAACTCGTAAAGCTCACTGAAGTCAACACAATCCACTGAATTTATCTCCAACTATTATGAACCCTTTCCAAGTTTCCATTTCAAGTTAGATAATTGTCTTACTTTCGACAACAATTTATTTGACAAACGAAGCATCTCCGTAGCTTTTTCTGCATAAACTAGTTAAAGCTAAACACTAATCTTATTTGCATCACCATCAAAACTAGGCGTAAATATGAGAAATTATTTTTTTAAAAAAAATAAAAAATAAAATCTCACCCAATTCACAGATGAAACAGCAAACTAACAAAACAAAACTACAAAAGATAATGAAATCAATTCACAAGCAAAAAAAAAAAAAAAAAACGAGAACACAAATCGCAAACCTCGCGGTAAGCATAAATTCTTGCATGCACACACGAATACGTTCAAGTAATGTAGGAATCACCCGGCCGGAGCACTCGGCCGTAAGAAATACTCCAAAATTCTGAAATTCCAAAAAGAAAAATTAGAAAAGAAATTACCAGTTGAGATGGGTGGCGACAATTGAGACGAGAATCCCTGCTACTTGGGGGGTGTTGAGAGAGGATAGAGTATGGCGAGTCAATGCGTTGATCTGTAGAGCGAGAACGACTGGAAAATCAAGTGTTGCCGAGAGACTGCACAGTGCCGGAGAGAAATTGTGGAGTTTCAAAGTGTTTTGCGTTTTTGAGCTCAATAGGTTTTCATCACCTACGGCAGCACCTAAAATGCGTGCACCCTTGTGGGCCACCACATATTCAAAACTCAATGCTATAAATTATTCCTTATAATTTGTATTAAATTAAATTATTATATGTATATATATATATATTGGATAAACATGGCTTTTAATTTTATTTTTTTTTATATATTGATATAATTAAACTATATAAATCACAAAATGATAATATTTTTTATTCCTCGCTTATCTAGTGCTTTCATTATATTATTTTATGTTTATCATTATAATCCAGCGAAATAAGTAATATCCGTATTTTAGTTTATGATTAATTCCCAAATAAATGAAAAAGAAAAGTTGGTCGTTGGTGAGGTCCGGGGGCGGAGTAAAGAGGGTAATATTATCGTTGGAATTGAAAAAAGAGAAAATAGAAAATGAAAATTCCAAATTCCACATGACACGCACCCAACCCGCCGACGCGTGTCATTTTCGTGGGCCCACTCTGCTTTCTTTAATGATACCCCGCCCCTTCCCCAAAATATAAATAACCACAACTACACCTAGTCTTTTATTTAGGTAAGCAATTAAATATTACTCCCTCCCTCCCATTGAAGTAGTCCCACTTTTCTTTTTTGTTTGTCCCATAAAATAGTCTCATTTTCTTAAAATGGCAACCTTTTTCACACTCATCAATAAAATATTAATTCCACTACACTCACAATCCTTAATTCCCGTGACGAAAAGAAAAGGGACTATTTCACCGGGACGGAGGGAGTATAATTTATATTTATTTATATTATTAAATTATGTGTGAAGATATTGGTTTTTATTTTAAATATACGTTAAATTATTAATTTTATTTTAAGTTTATATGATTAAAAATTTGGTGATGAAGATTTTACAAAATTCTGAAAATATATTTGCATGTTGTGCGTCGTTTGATGAATCGTGTTAAATTTTAACGGCCGAATTTTACTTTCATTATAAATTTTAAATAAAATTGGTTGTTTGTGTTTTATAATTTAGTATTATACCTAGTTCGTAATACGGAGTATATTTTTTTAAAAAAAATTAACATAGTTTCAATATATTTAAGTCTTTATCATTTTGTTTAAATAGGAAATGATGATGATGATTTCAGAGTTTTTTATGTGATATCTTCTTATAAACATTTGAATTTTAGATCAACTAAAATACAAGGATTTTATAAGATATTTTGTGCAGTTTCAAAAATATTTATATATTTCATTTGTAATTGGTGAATAAGTAGTTAATTGAGTCAAATACGATTAAATTGTGGTCTCTTCTAATTTAATTGTCTCTGTTTTGTGCTATGGATGAGAACCTCAAGTTGATTCCTAAAGAATCGATTAAAAAAACTTAAATTTAATTCGACACTTATAGAGTTGAGTTCGAGATACATGAGTAACCGTCGAGCTTTATAATACTTAACTCAATAAACTTTTGAAACTTAACAAGTTTAAAACTAAGTTGAGCTTAAGTTGGAACTAACTCGAGAATTTTATTGAGCTTTATTTAAATTTTTACCCCTTAACTTATTATTTAATAATGAAAAATTTAATTACTTTCATTTAAAATTTTGAGTTTTTTTTTTTGTTGAGCTCGAACTTGGTTGTGCTCGGCTTATTATTAGTTTCACCTCAAGGCCAAAATGAATTTGTTTTGCTAATTTAAATTAATATGAGGTTTGTTAATTACTACCTCCGTCCCAAAACAATTGTCTGATTTGGAAATGACACAGATAGCAATGCAAGTTGAGATAGAGAAAATTATTATGTTATTATTGAGTGTGTATTAACTTTCCATTTTAGGAAATATGACAATTGTTTGAGACAGACGAAAATGAAAAACAAGATAATTATTTTAGGACGGAGGGAGTATATCACAACAAAAACATGTACAATAATTTTAATTTATTATTTTTTATAAATTAAACATAATATTTTTTTGTGTATAAAATGTGCACGCTTTGTAAATTACATTTTTATTTTTAGACCTTGTGATACGATCCTTGCTGGAATGTTTAAATCGCAGCAAAGGAACTCGGAAGATTCGACTCAGACACGACGCGAAATCAAACTGAAATTGAATAATATGGAAAATCCAACATCTTTGAATTCGAAAGTCTTCAAGTATCGTAGTCCAGATTGAAAATCTTATACGGCCCAATAAACGATTGATCCAACAACGAATGATATACTCAGACACCACAAATGAATGCGACAGTCCGATTGATAAGTCAGATTTGAATTTTATGGATGGAAGAAGAATTTAAATTGAGCTTTCAGAAAATAAGGAGAAAATCTCACAAAATTTTGTAAAATCGAAAACTGAATAAATTGTTCGATAAGAAGGCCTATATATAGGCAACTCAAATCTTAATATTATAAGGTAATTAAATTCAAAATTTAAACCCCTAAATAATTCGTAAGTTACTAATTAAATAAAGGCTAACATATTGGCCCAAAAGCTTACTAAACTAAACTAAGTCCAATTATTACACATAATTAAATTAATAATTTTTTGTTCTTCATTTAATTCTTCAACCAATATAAACTTCTTGAAAAAATTTGCAACCCAAATGTCTTTAATCAACATATTCAATCCAACCTTCAATGTCCTTACTAGAACTCTATTTATCGACCCACTCGAAATGTAGACTAGATTGTCTCTCACAGCTGTTACTTGAACTCCATCACCTTGTACTCACACTATTTGTTGGTTTAATAAAACTCCTATATTCAAATATGCAGTTTTGATGACTAAAAGGTAAATACATTTTTATATATATATATATATATATATATATATATATATATATAATATAACATTTTAGTGATCACACATTTTGATATAATAAAATAGGATATGAATTGTTTGTCTAAAATTAACTGGTATGTTCAAATAAATCTTGAACTAGACATATATTTTTTTTTTGAAATTAATTCTAATTTATTAGAATATTTTAGATTTATCACCAACTATTTAAAACTAGAGTGGGATTTATTAATACTCAGTTTCAGCTATCTATATATCAAAAATACTCAAAACATTATAGTGCTTTACAAAACACCCACTGCACAATTCTAACAAATTTCATAAGTAAAATGTCGTTATTTTCACAAAAAAACATACTGATTGAGACATGTTGATAAAAAAAAAATTAAGAGTCGGTGAATTATTTATATTTGATCGAGCAGACCAATAATTCGTAAAAAAAAGTAATAAACACTTTTTTTAAAAAAAAAATAATTGGGTCGGTGCCACGTAGGTCGGTGGCGGTAATTATGAAACCGACCCACGGCACCGACCAACGTGTCAAATTGAAAGGGGAAAACAAAATTAGCCACGTCAGTCGGCTGCGAAGCCACGTAGGTCGACGCCGGGGTGCCGACTGACGTGGCAAAGAGCCACGTAGGTCGGTGTGGGGGTCGGTGTCTTAACACACTACACCGACTCGGCACCGACCTCACCCCTTTATTTCAAAAATAAATATAAACACGTGAATGTCGATGTTCCCCTCACACCCCCATTTTCACCCTAATTTGAAACGCACGCAGAGTCGGAGCCCACCGCCGTCGACCATCTCCACCGCCGAACTCGACCCATTCTCCACACGAAATGGCCGCGCCTAATGAGGTAAGATTGGGCAACCTTTTTTCATTCTTTTCCACCGTTTTTTTTGTGAATTATTGTCCATTTTTTTAAATTTGTTCACTTGAAAATAATGTTTCAATTTGTTTAATTTTATGAATTGTTTGATATATTTTGTGGATATGTTTATTGGAATTAGATTGTTGTGAATGTTTATTCTTGTATAATTTGGTCTTATTTAATTAATTTATTGTAGATGCTTGATTAGTTTGAATTCGGTCAAATTAAATTCATTTATTAATTTTCATGTTATTCTTTTATTAAATTAATTATGTTGTGGATGCTTATTTAGGTATATATAGCTTTTATTAATTTAATTTATCGTAAAGTAGTGGTAACGGAAACCGTTACACCGTGGTGTGAAACACCTAATTAAGTAATGCGTGTGATATGAGAGTATTATTGTATAACACGGGAGAATTCCGTGAACTACGATGGATAACCATAGTTATATTTAAAGTAATGATAACGGAAATCGTTATACTGTGGTGTGAAACACCAATTTAACTAATGCGTGTGATATGAGAGTATTATTGTATAACACGGGAGAATTCTGTGAATTAATTAATCATACGTTGAATTAATTTTAATATTGATATTCCTACTGAATTATTTTGTGTTAATAATCATCTTAATTAAATTTGTGCAAAATGAGATGAATTTAAATCTTTGGAATATTTGTAATTAATTATATGTTGAATAATATGTGTAGGTTGAGTGGATTAGGCCTGCTTTCCGTGGTTTAACCACGAAGGTGACGTTATCCACGAAGACCACAGTACTGAAGGGGATTGCATCGACCTTAAAGTCATTGGGGGGGGGGGGGGATCCTTGGTTAATCAGTTTAGGAAAGGACCCTTTGGTTCTCTTTTAGTTTGGGAAAATAATGGTCCTAGTGCTTCCGCTCCTTTAGTAGAGCTCTTAAGTTACCAAATTAAGAGTGATGATGATAATACAATGTTATTCTTGGTTGGAGGGAAAGTGATTCGTTTTGGGGTGCCTGAGTTTGCACTGGTTACTGGTTTGGGTTTTGGGGCCTCGTCCTTTGATCCTTGTTCTGATGATCATGATGTTCATTCTAGATCATCTGTTTTTAGAAAATTCTGTGAAAACAAGCAACTGACAGCAAATGATCTGTTTAAGGAGTGTACTGTACATCGTGAGGATCAATTGCTTTACTTGAGGGTCGCCAACATATTAGCTTGTTGGTGTTTTGTGTTGGGGTACCATGATAGGAGGTTAGTTGAGGGGTGGTTATATGTCCTAGTGGAGGATTTGGGTTGCTGGAATGCTTTCCCGTGGGGGGCTTATTCCTACCAGGGTTTACTACACTACATTTCAGCTATGCCTAGGACTAGAGACCGAGATGGCCTGAGCACGATGAGTATTCATGGCCCTATTTGGGCATTACAGGTATTATAGTAATTTAAAAACCATGGCTTATAAATTATGATATAGATATGGTAGAGTTAACACTAATGTGTTTGTAGGTATGGGCCTACGAGGCCATTTCGGAGTTGGGACTTGCATGTTGCAACCTCGTGAATCCTCAGGCGCTTCCACGGTTTGCTAAGTGGAAGTTTGTAAAAGCAAATGCAGACAAGTGGGGATCGTGGGTTGCTTTCTTTGCCAGAGATCAGGTATTATACAAATTTGTTATCTTGTCACAATATTTTAATTTTCTAATTCTATTTCTTTAAACTGCAGATTAATGCTTACTCGATCTTACATCCTTCTACTGATGAGGAAAATAAGGGCTATTATCAGTCTGCACTCATGCCACAACCATTAGGCATCGAATGGAGGCATCCCGACGTAGCCGTGCCTTCGAAGACGCAGAGGGGTGAGGGAGTGCATATAGGGGGTAGAGATCATCATGAGAGGAGTGGGGGTATAGGAGATGAGGGGCACCGTGAGAGTGGTAGTCCATCTCATGATGCGGCGGGGGAGGCCTCATCTAGTAGAGGTACTAGGAGGAGGCGAAGCCGATCTAGCAGCATGGGTAGGTTGATCAAGGATGCTGTGGATGAGATTAAGACTTTTGTATCCGATCTCTTTCGTTCATCTAGATACGCCCACGACACTGATGCTCACGGTTTGAGAGCGACGGCATTTGGGGGGCACAGGAGTCCCCATCGCAGTCAGGTAATGTATTTTATATAGTTTGGTGAGGTATTTATTCTTACATGTTTGATGTTATGTTGATTGTTGAGCAGGAGTCTCGCTCGTCTGCTAGGCAGAGTCGTTTTCGACGGTCCGGTGCGAGACGCATCCAGTCTCCACATATAGAGCACCCGGTGGAGACTGAGCACCCAGTGGAGCATGAGTCGCGGCGCGATGATCAGGTGACATACTTTACTAAACTTTAATGATAAATATTAATGTTTAACATGCATATCCTATTTGGGTACTTGTAGTTGGCACTTCATACTGGCACTAGCAGTAGGCGTAGTGGTTCACGTCATTCTGGATCTAGGCGTAGTGCTTCACAGCGTCATGATGATCAGGTACATACTTATATGAAGCTATTATGAAATATTACATTGTAACTTTTGTTAAAATTTCCATATAGTTGTTGGACCAGCCTGAGAGTTCTAGGAGGCCATCTCGTGCACGACGGAGCGTAGAAAGACAAGAACATCCGCAACCCAGTCAAGAAGAACTGGTTTATTTGATTTGATAATTTAAATAAAATAATTTTCTATATCGCAATTATTTGAATTTATAATTAATTAAGTATACTTTCATTTCCAATTTGTAGTTGCTTCTTAGTCATATACCAGCCCACTGGTCTTATCAGTTAGAGCAGAACTATTTCGAATGGGTGAGAGAGGGTACTGTCTCACGGGTGTTTATGCACTATCCAGTTATATTGAACAAGCAATACTTTGAGAGCATTCAGGATGTGAGCACCGATTTATTCGCTGATACGGTGGAGCATGTTTGTTTGTGTTTGCAACACAAACTCAATGATGTGAAGATAACCGCATGCCGGTTCATGCGACCATCATTCTTTGTAAGTATCACAATTCTTATTATATATTGTTTGCAAGAAAAATATTGATTATCTTTTGTTGGCAGATTTGTATGAGGACCACGTTTCGGTCGTCAGCAATGGAGAGACGAGGTCAATTTGAGCCAGAGGTTCTGCTTGAATACATGAAGGGGACTGATCATGCTGTATCTCGTCCATTGAACACTGCACATACTGTAAGTGATATATTTATTTGTAAACTTTAAATAGGTTTGAAATTAGCTATTACCTTATTATTTATCTCATGTCATGCAGCTTATAGTGCCATGTAATCTCCTAAATCGTTGGTACACTGTGAAATTAGAGGTGGCGACATGGACATGCACTGTGTATGATCCATACATGGCATACACTACTACCGAACAGAGAGCTGTAAGACAGGCTGAGATAAAGAAGATGACAGATCACATGAGGCATTTCTTCCAGATTGGACAATATTGGAATAATAATGCATTTACATATCAGATTCCTCCGACCAGAGAGATGACGGTCCGATGGGTGAGGCTTTTTCATGGCAGAATGGAACGTCATGATGCTGTATATGCATGCGCGGTTATGGAGATGTTAGTGTTCCAAAGGCCAGTGTTGAATGGATGGAAGATCCGTCTAAGACATCATTTTATCGTCAATATTTAGCTGAGCTAATATTTGGTGACACTATCCCTGATGAAGAATAATTCTATTTGTTTATTTGTTGTATTTTGGTGACACTAACCATGTTTTATTACATTGAATGTTATATATAACTGCACATTTTGAATAATTAAAATACTGATCTGATTTAGAGCAAAGTACAAACATTCTGCAAACTAAATGGATACATCAATTAAAATCAAAATGATCTAATTTAGAGCAAAATAAACGTTAAGAGTTTGCAGCTCGCTCCGGACACAATTGCCTCGTATGTTGTTCAGATCCACACACGCTACAACGTTTATGCGCGCGACGTCTACTGGTGGAAACTCGTGAATGCTCCGCACCAGATGGTCTTCGACTATTCCTAGGACGACCTGCTCGACGAGTTATGTTTGGAGGAAGTACTTGAATTGACCGTGCTTGATTTGAAACTTGCCACTCACGATGAGGTGGCAGAGAATGCACGGTACCACTGTATATCAGTCGTGCATTATTCGTCTTGTAATAATCGTGAATGTAATCGTACAAATTATTTATATTGGTCCTGCAAAGTAATAATAACAAGTCAACAGAGTATTGAAATGATTATTTCAATAATTGCATGAGAGCATGGTATCGAAACATACCGGATAGCAGCAATTGCATGAGAGCATGGTATCAAATCAAGCTGCCACTCACGGCATTGACAGGTCCTCAAATTCAAGTCGACCAACCAGGTTTGCTCATCGTCATTGACCTTGAATTTCCCCTTGGATATTTTAACAACCATATAGCTATGCGACAACTCAACAAGGGGAAATACCTTCTGAACGGCCTCCTCTGTCAATGGGTCTTCTCGTGCTGCAGCCTTAGCTTGTCTTTCGTCAAACCACCATTTTTCGATGATCACTCGGTATGATTCAATCATGGAACATATGGGCAAACGACGAACATCTAGCAGTCTTGCATTAAAGACCTCTTCCGCATTTGTGGTCAAGAAGCTGTAACGATTCACCGGACACTGTGACCTTGCCCACTTCTCAGGTCCAACCGTGATGAGCTTCTCGAAGGCAGCAGGATTGCCTTCGTTAATTCTATCCATAGCTTGCCTGAAGTCCACTCCACGATATGCATAAGCAGCCCGTTGATACAGCTTTACGATGCCCAGACCATAGCCTGTGAGCTTATTGAGCAGATGGTAGTAACAAATACCGTGTGTTGTTCCCGAAAATATATCACTTACCGCATTTGAGATGCTAATGTGCTGGTCGGATATGATGAGTGCATCGGAGGTCAATTGGAAAGAATTCCGTAGACGAGCCATAAACCATCTCCAACTCTCGTCATTCTCGATCGGACCGACACCAATAGCTAGAGGGAACACATTTTCGTTGCCATCTTTCGTAATAGCAACAAACATAATGCCTTTGTTTCTCCCCTTTAGATGCGTGCCATCGACAACGATCACTGGTCTTAATAAATTGCACTGGTAGGCACTTCGAGAAACACCTAGGGCAACAAAGCAATGTTTAAATGTTCCATCTGCTTCAAGATCAAGAGAGGTTACCGTGCCTGGATTGTATTGCTCCAGCACTTCAAGGTATTGTGGCAGCTTTTCAAACGATTCGACTATACTGCCGTACAGAAGTGAAATAGCAGCATTACGAGCACGCAAAGCAATACCGTAAGTTGTTTGAATTCCAAATGATCGCTGCAGCTCGGCCATAATCTCTCGGGGCTTACTTATTGCCCCGTAACGATGCATCCTTCTTGCAAAATATGCAGCTGCAACCTTCGACCGGATAGATCTGGCACTGACTCCCGCAAAATTGATCTGACAATTATGATTTGGTTCAAATTTGCGCACAATCCAGCACTTACTCCTGCAGCTTGCCCGTATTACAAAGGAGCAATTTGTCGATCTCTTGCAAACATACTCGACGCGTTCATGATCGGAGCGCCGTACTTTAAACTCCTGCCGATGCTCCATATGCCACAGTGACACAACAATGAACAATTCATCTTTACTCCAATACAAGGAGTTCAACGACAATTCTGTCTCGAGTATAGCTGAAACATCTTTCACAGCAGCCGAATGGGAAGTCTCGCCTTCCCTAATTGGAAGCAACCAATTATTTAATTCAACATCCACTTGGCATCCTTCTGGCAGAGGATGTGTTGGCATAAGATTTGAGATAAAAGCGGACATACCGCCAGCATTCCGGATCCAGGCTGAGAATTCAGCAACAGTACAATTAAGATGAAAATTACTATCGTCTCTGAACGACTCATCATCCGAATCAGATGACTCCTCATCCAGATTTGCTTCATCATCATCATCATCGAGGTCCTCATGGCCACCACCTATTTCAGTTTCGTCTGTTGGAACTTCTTGGGTTACAACAGGATCCACATGCTCCTCCTCTTCCTCGTTTTCTTCAACAGAAGCCTCTTCATTTAGGTTGGGAAGTTGTGAGCCACTACCGCTTGCACTTTGATCAACAAAAGTATTAAAGAGACCATGACCATAAGAATCGAAATTGGTGTTCGGAGATGCACCAAAATACATCGAAGACCCAAATCTTTGAAGGTCATCAACCGTTGGACTAAAATACTGGTTCGGTGGTGGACTCATTGAAGATAAAAATGGTCTGTAGGGTGAGGGCTGTCGCTGTGAAGTCCCAACACCAGCAGCACCCTTCATAATAACAAAAATATTGGGCTCCGAATATAGAGCACAAAGCCGCTGCAACTCCAAATCAGTCGTCAACAAAGATTTCACAATTCTTCCGCTGCGGCTTTGAGACGTATAATACAAATTATACTCACCAAATATATATTCAGCATAAAAAATCTGTTGGATGTTGCTTCTCAAATAATTTACGGACATATTGGTGGATGGAACGTAAATCAATCGTTCTTGTCCACCAATATAGTTGCACGAATCATCCAATTGACCATTGTAGTGAACAAAAATTGAACACCAGTTCTCCATCTTCACGAAGATATAAACTGAAAGAATGGAAAATGAGTAGAAAGAATACCGAAAAAAATGGAGAAAATAAATATAGAATACCGTGTGTTTTTCTTCGAATTTGAGTGTAAGAGTGAAGAGCACCGATTTATAATTCGATCTCAATTATGAGTACAGCTACACACCTCTGTATTTTGAAGCAGAACCGCTCCTTTCAACCACTCATATTTTCATACATTCACGTGCATGCAAGAGCCTACCCATTATTATTCATAAATTGTAATAATTTTGAAATTAAAAAAAAAGGCGGGTCGGTGTCGAAGTCGATGCCTTTACAAAGACACCGACCTCGACACCGACCTAGAATTAAAATAAAAAAATAAAATAGTTCACCGACAGTCGGTGTCGAGTTCGACGGCAACTCGGCAACGACCTACGTGGCATCGACCACATTTATATTTTGTAATATATTGAGTCGGTGTCGAGGTCGGTGTCAAGCACACGACACCGACCTCGCCACCGACTGTAAGAAATAATTTTTTTTAAATTTCCGGTCTTATTCTTTTGGTCGATGGCATATTTTCCAAATTTAATATAAACTTTATCCATTTAAAAAATAGAATAATACACGCCTGATTTGATATTTGCTAATGATTTGATCATCATTAACTAATTATCTTCTCGATTTCATGCATTAACGGACTCTGACTGGCGCAGTAAGTATTTCTTAAATATGTTTAATGTTTTGGGTATATTTGTAATGTGTTTAGTAGAAATGGTTATTTAAAATATTTTACACTTAAAACTATATAAATATATCATAAATTATTGGAAACCCAAGTTAGAAATAAATCTTTTTTTATTTAAATGTTTGGTACAATAGTTTATTATGTTTAACTTGGATTTTTCAACAATACAGTCAACTTTCCGTTGATTGGAAAAAATAGTTTGAGATACATTTGCATAGTTTAACTAACTTGGAACATTAAATTAGTTTGGAATAAAATTAAAAAAGTTAAGCATAGTTCCAGATATATTTGAACATTTTATCGTAATTAATTTGCTCAGTAAACAAAATTAAATAAATAACAAATACGTTAATTATAAATTATAATACCTTATTCATTATTAAATACTTAAAATATGATATTATTATTTTCAGAAATTGCATTTTTGTATGAAACAAAAATCAAGAAAAAATAGGTGATTTGTCTTTCTATGCTGGCAGTCTTCTCACTCCTCTCTTCACAATTAGTGTGAATCGATTGAAGAAATCTACTTCCAAATTGCGCACACCCGCCAATCCCCAGGTACTCAACGGAGTGAGGGAGGTAAAGTTGACTCGGTGATGAATGATTACGTTGTTGCAATTCTTTGGAGTGGACAATCCAGGTGTGAATTTGGTTAGCTTTTTTTTTTTTACACATATTCATTGAATTCTCAAAGAAAATGCCTCTTATCTGTTATCTATTGCTGCGGCAATTTGCATTTCCCACTCGCGAAGAAAGGATAGGAAAAAAAAAAAAAGAGAGGTTATATTAAAACACATTTTGGGTGTTTGCGGGTTACGCTGATTTTTCAGCGAAATTCGATAATACAGTAGAATAAAGCAAAACGATTCCGGTGTTTCTGCTTACTTTTGGGTTTTGCCGTTTTGGTAGTTACAATTTTGCAGATAGCTCAGGATTTGAGTGCATATATGTATCTAAAGGCAATTTTATCTTGATTGTTGTTTACTTGTCTATAGAGGATAACCAAGGAGCTAATAAAAAATCCAGTGTAATTTACTTGCTTTTCTGTGTGCAGACTTTGTTGAGTATTTGAAAGTTGGAACTGAAGTGTGGATCTTTCTCTGTGTTTAGTAGGTTCTGATCCTTTGATTAGAAAAATGAGGTCGAGTTTAAATAATACTGTGTATAATGTTGAACATCACTAGCTTTTATTAAGAAGGTGTTATTGATGGTAGGTGTGTC
Source organism: Plectranthus barbatus (assembly GCA_026898455.1). Lineage (NCBI taxonomy): Eukaryota > Viridiplantae > Streptophyta > Magnoliopsida > Lamiales > Lamiaceae > Plectranthus > Plectranthus barbatus. The sequence goes on along the minus strand of JAPKLW010000378.1, from coordinate 394,740 downwards.
TGAAACATGTCATAATCTTTACTGATGAACTCGAAATAAACAATCTTGATGTAAAACTTGCACTGCGATAGTAGTTTCTGCTATCCTTCTTTATTTGACATGGATGCAGTGGCTTTTTTATGATCACATAAAGAAAAACTAATGGTCCTTGTTGGTTGAAATTAGTTACTCTACCATGGGCCTTCTCACTATTTGCAGATTCCTTTTTTTTTTTTTGAAGCTGCTGCCATTCCCCCCCTCCCCCCTGCGGGCCAGCTTACCACTGCGGATAATCTAACAAATTGCAGAACCTTTAACTGGTAATGAGATGGATGATGAAGTTGTAGAGGTAGATATGGGGAAAAGGCAAAAGAATAGGGAAGCTCAAACACAACATGGAGATGAAGGGGCTCAAAACTTAAGTGGAATGTCTACCAGTCAAGCTGATGATGGAAATAAGAAACTGTATGTTGGTATGGAGTTTGGATCTCAAGAAGCTGCAAAGGATTTCTACGACTCATATGCCAGGCGAGTGGGCTTTAGTACTCATGCTGGTCAATATACCCGTAACAAGCCTGATGGTCCGATTGTTTCTTGGGAATTCTTCTGCTCCAGAGAGGTTTTCAAGAGAAAGAATGTTGAGAGTTGCAGTGCCATGGTTCAGATAGAGAGAAAGGATCCCAACACTTGGGTTGTAACAAAGTTTGTTGAGGATCATAATCATTCTACTGTGAGTCCCAGCAAGGTGCATTTCCTTAGACCACGTAGGCATTTTGCTGGAGCTACAAAGAATGCCCTACCTGAGACAGCTGATAACCATAATGATGTTATGGTTTCCATGGATGAAAACCATCTATTTTATGATTCGAGTGTTTCCATGCAAAACGCATCTTCAAAGGAGACAAATCCAGTTGCAAGGAATATGTCCCCCGTGGAAACGAACTCTGTTGGTCGGACTGCATCATGCATGGAAACAAATCGTGCCACTATGAGTTCTGTTCCTGTGATGCCACTGCAGTATATTCAGCCTTCCAGTAGAAGAAGATCTCTTGGAAGAGATGCTCATAACCTTCTCACTTATTTCAGAAAAATGCAGGCTGAAAACCCTGGTTTCTATTATGCTATACAGCTTGATGATGACAATCGCTTGAGCAATGTTTTCTGGGCTGATGCGAGATCAAGGTCAGCTTATAGTCACTTTGGTGATGCAGTTACTTTTGATACAATGTATAGACCAAATCAGTTTCAGGTTCCGTTTGCTCCCTTCACTGGAATAAACAATCACGGAGAAATGGTTTTATTTGGCTGTGCACTTCTTTTGGATGAATCAGAGGCTTCCTTTGCTTGGGTGTTCAAGGCTTGGTTGTCTGCTATGAATAACCAGCCTCCTGTTTCCATAACAACCGACCAAGATAGGGCCATAAAAGTTGCAGTTAATCAGGTGTTGCCTGAAACTCGTCATTGCATTTGTAAGTGGCACATTCTAAGAGAGGGCCAAGAAAGATTGGCTCACATATACCTTGCTCATCCTTCTTTTTATGGAGAGCTTTATGGATGCATCAACTTTTCTGAGACAATTGAGGATTTTGAATCTTCATGGAGTTCTATACTTGATAAGTATGATGTTCAGAAAAACGAGTGGCTTCAAGCTGTATATAATGCCAGGAAGCAATGGGCTCCTGTTTATTTTCGTGACACCTTTTTTGCTGTACTTTCATCTAACCATGGAGTAAGCTCCTTTTTTGATGGTTATGTGAACCAGCAGACAACAATACCCATGTTCTTTAAGCAGTATGAACGGGCTTTGGAGAATTTTTTAGAAAGGGAAATAGAAGCAGATTACTTCACAATTTGTACAACACCAGTACTGAAGACACCATCTCCAATGGAGCAACAGGCAGCTAATTTGTATACAAAAAAGGTTTTTGAAAAGTTTCAAGAAGAGCTAGTTGAAACTTTTGTACACACTGCCAATAAGATTGATGGTGATGGTGCAATAAGTAAATTTAGGGTTGCTAAGTATGAGCATGATCACAAGGCTTATACTGTCATGTTAGATGTTTTGGAAATGAATGCAAGTTGCAGTTGTCATATGTTTGAGTATTCGGGGGTTCTATGCAGACACATATTGACTGTCTTTACTGTCACAAATGTTCTCACAATTCCATCTCATTATATACTAAAGAGGTGGACGAGGAATGCTAGAGCTGGCCTGTTGGATGAGCAAGATGCACGTGTTCAACGTGTGGAGTCTCTTGCATCTCGTTTCAATAATCTTTGTCGAGAAGCGCTGAAATTTGCTGAGGAAGGAGCCATTTCTGCAGAGACTTACAGTTCAGCTGTTGACGCTTTACAAGAAGGCGCGAGGAAGATTTCCATGGTGAAAAAAGTTGTAGCAAAAAATAAGCCTCCTACGTGTCAGAACAGTGGAAATTTTCAGGATACTGGTAGCAGGAAAGCTTCCGTACCTACTCCTGACACGATCCCATCATTATGGCCCTGGCAAGATGCTTTGCCCAATCGCTTTAATCTTAATGATGCTGGAGTTCCTGTTTCTGATTTGAGCCACCCAACTTTGGCCCCTTTGGCTATAAACCGTGATGGTGTGCTTGCCGATAATACAGTATGACATATATTTGATGGTTTATTGTTGTTTGTAGTTGGCAATAATCTGAATTATTCTGTGTTTTTCTTATTATCTTTGGTTTTTAGGTGGTTCTCACTTGTTTTAAGTCCATGACATGGGTCATTGAGAGCAAGAGCCTAGCTTGTAAAGTGGCTCTTATCAATTTGAAGGTGTGTATTGCTTTATCAAATATTTGTATTCCCTCTGTTCTCTCTCTCTATCTCTCTCATTTGAAAAACCATCATGCCTTTTCTTGAGCCTTCAGTTATTATTTATTTTTTGGGTATCACAAACTTTTTTCCCCTTCTCTTTGTCTCCTTTCCTTTGTTTTCATTTGATAGTACCTTTAACAACTGTGACAAATGTGCGTGTTTCTTTATCCATCCTTTTTCTCTTATATCTATCATTTTGTTTGCCCAAGGCAGCTCCAAGATTATGGCAAGGCTCCATCAGGAGAAACTGAGGTACAGTTTAGACTTACAAGAAACACTCTGGAACCTATGTTGAAATCAATGTCTTACATAAGTCAACAGCTCTCAACACCAGCTAACAAGGTTGCTGTCATCAATTTAAAGGTATTTTCTGTAGGCTTTTGGCAGATACTTCTATCTGTCAAAGTATTCTATTTCGGCAAGGGTTTTACTTTTCTGATCTTTTTCTCAATCTCATTGACCTCCTTTCACGTTCCATTTTGTTTTATGACTGAGTTTTTCATTCTGAGAGTCGTTCTAATGATGCGGCTGCTTGGATTAGTCTACGAAATGGACTCCAGCATCCATTTTACCCCAAATTGATGAGAGGAAGCATTTCTTCCAATTACCGTTTCACTTTGAATTGAAATCTAGCTTAAAAAATGACTGCTTTAAGCCTTTAAATATGTCCTCATCAAGGTCTCACATCTTGGGGTTCTGAACTGTGTTGTTATAGTTTCAGTTGGTTTTATAAGCATTGCATATTATCACGAGAGGGTTTTGGGGGTTTTGACAGGAATGTTTTCACCTATGACTCTATGGATGCTCACGGGCAGTGTTTTTTGTTAGCAGCAATGACTTTGATAGATTACTGTGCATTTAGATAAATCCTGTAGAAAATGAAGTCTCTGACATGATTCTCCAGAGTTGTATTCTCATTTTTGTGTATAGTATATTTCTGAAAATTTAACTATGCAGAGTTTCCACTGAAACAGATACTTTTGCCAAAGCACAATTTTTTTAATACTGTTAAACATTCATAAGGCACCCAGGAAAGGAATAAGACATTTAAAGATACAATTGATGCAGTGGAGGTAGACTGAGGGATGGATGACTTTAAAACTTAAATGTATATCCCCTATTCCCCTGCTTCTTTTTCTTTTTATGAAGCCATGAAGAGAAGGACAATATTCCCTTCACTTCCATTATAAATTGGAACGTATATCTCCATCCTCCACTTGAGCAAGAATAGTAATCTGCCTTTGCCCCAGCCTGCAAAACAAACCAAAAGGAATGCATTGTAGTTCCATTGTTTCTTCTGCCACTTAAATGTTTTGATCCGAACTAAATGCCATTTTCCTTTCCAGCTCCAGGATGCCTCCACAACTGGAGAAACAGAGGTCAAATTTCAAGTTTCAAAAGATACTTTGGGTTCAATGTTAAGATCAATGGCTTATATCCGAGAGCAACTATGATAAGTGAGTTCTGTGGTCTTCATCTTTGTCTTGTTCATTGAATCGCTTTCAAAAGTTACTTCTGATTTCACTAGCCCATGTTTGGATTAGGTTGCTAGAGTTTGTTTGATAAGCTATCAGATTTTCAGATTGAAATTACCTAAATCTCAAGTGAAAGTGTTGAATTAAGAATTTGGAAGATATTGATTCAGAAACGAATTTCTTTCTTGAGTTTTTATTCTTGGTCTGCACTTGTAACTCTTCTCTTTCTCTGTCTCTCTCACATGCACGCAGACAATAAATTCACATACACATCCAAACACCATTTCGTGGATTCAATTTCCATACCTTGCTTTGGAGCATGTTGAGATAAACTTAAATCATGCCTATGATACATAAAACTATTGTTGCATTTTTAACCAAAATATGAGTCTGTTTGGTCCGGTTGTTTAATTGGACCATGCAAAATGCGAAACTAAACGTTTTGGCTTTCTTCAACATTCTCGGGAATCAGGGTAAAAATAATGCACATTTATTAGGCAAATTTATTTCTGAAGTCGTTGTATTGTGCAACTCACGTACCTTTTTCTAGTATATTGCCAGATAAAGGAACTCGTTTCATAATGGACCTTCAAATTTAGACTTTCAGCTTTTCTATTCTCAACTCTGATTTTTGTGATGCTGAAGCAGCATTGTAAATGAAACGACCAAACAAAGGTTGTTTATTGTAAATTTAGCATACATCTCAATTTAATATTCCGGCAATCAATTATACATGATGATACCTCATGGTTATAATCTACATGCATATAACTTGGAAACTGATAATTGAGTGTCTACATTATACTTCCTTTTTGGTATATCACATGGGCTGCCTTTTTTGGTTACACAAATTTCCTTCCCCTTATTTGATGTTGAACATTCAATTCACTTTAGGCACATTTTGCAAGGAATTTGACCAAGGAATTTTATTTTGTACAGCATGCAGCGTTTATGAAGCCTTTGGCAAGAACATGTCTAAGTTAGACCATGTTTTGTGCAAGCAGCAGCTGTCAAAGGTTTGCTCAGTCATCGTGATTGACCTCCCTGACATTGTTGTTGTGGATGACAGCTCGATACCACTGCTATTACCTTTTTTGTTTCTTTTCTAACACAATCTGTGGATCACTTGGGTATTTTCGCAGTATCTAAGACCGCTCTACATGCATCTTGTGGAAACATATTGACCACTTTTCTGTTATTGCTGTATGTGATTCATTCATGTATAAGTTAGGCAGCTTCTGAAGTTCAGTTCAGCCTCATTTGTTTGTAGATATTAGTGAGATCACATTATCGCTATTCTTAATCTTGACATTTGAACGCCAATTGTAGATTGAATGAATTTATTTATTTAATATTTGTAACAGATTCCATGTTTTAGTGCCCAAAAAGATGGATATTGTTGTCTATATTCTGATGTTGATTGTTGAATAGGAAATAATGTTCATCAAGATAGAAAAGAACAGGTGATCTGGTGTAGTGAGTGATTGATTTGTGTTGTGAAAATAACATAGAATGCAAGAGTTTCTGCAGAGAAAACCCGAGTGTTTGAAGACTAGGTTGGTCGCAGGGATGAGAGCAGTACGTCTTGAAGGGAGCTATCTCTCTTCATTGCAGCCTTAAACTCATCGAATGTTACCTCTCCATCGCTGTTGGCATCCATGAGGTCGAATATCTCATCCAGCTTCCCGGGCTCCGTGATGTCCATCGGAAGATAGTCCTCCGGCAAGGCCTTGAGCAGGGATGCCAGTTCTTCCTTGCTGATGCAACCTGAACGGTCCGTATCGTACATCTGACAGTCCAACAAGAGAGAGAGAGAGAGAGAGAGAGAGATGAGATGAAAACATTCCTCTGTTTGCATTCTACATGTGATCCTGTACCTGAAAACAGAGGCGTAGTGCATCGTCGCCTTGCGAGTATTTGAGACTCGAAAAGCCAGCAATGATCTCCCTCATGTCGACTGTGCCATCCCTGTTGTTGTCAAACAGATCGAAGATGCGTGGAGCTAGAGGCAGAAGGGACAGCATCTCCATTGCTTTCAGCACCTCCTCGAACTCAGGCAGCGTCGCGTTGTCGCTCTTGCATCTGCATTTGGCCAGAAGAGAATGTCTGTGAGCACATGATGACAGCAAGGTTGTGGAATCAAGAATGGCGAAACAACTCACACTTTCTTGAAATTCATACTCAGATTCTCGAGCTCCTCTGGCTTAAGATCATAGGATCCCACCAAATTCTTGAGCTTCTTTGTTCTCAATGAGAAGCTGCTGCTCAGAATACTCGCCATTGCAGCTGCTCGGAACTTACGCCTCGCGTTGAAGCTCTGCAACCGTGAAACAACTTCAGCATCCATCTGATCTTGCTTTGCCAGATCACCAGTCACCCAAGGATGCTGAAGAATCTGCAATATTATTTCACAAAGGTTAGCCTCTAATTTCTTGATTTTCATTGCAATGGAATGGAGGAGTAGTGTGTGGTTGATGGCACCTCTTGAGCACTTGGCCTCATGTTGGGATCCACTTTGAGAAGACTGGTGATCAGCTGTTTAACAGAAGATGAAATGTTCTTCCATGTTTTCTCGTAGAAGCTCACCTGTCCCTGCAACCACACAACATTCAAACTGATCTACCACTTCAAACGAGATCATCTATTATCTCAAGAAGCAGCTTACAGATAGTATCATCTGCTGCTTCTGTCGGTTTGATTGCGCGATGAAAGGAGGATATCTGAAAGCAACAACAGAGAGACATGAAATTTGCCATTTCTGCAAATCTGGGAGCAGAAAGTAGAAACTCACCCTGAGAGGAGAATGTAGAGAATGACACCAAGTGACCAGATATCACTCTTGGGAGTAATCTTGTCGCCCGACAGCGCCTCCGGTGAGACATAGTCTATCGAGCCAAACAATCCGACGACAGGGTCCGTGAAGTCCTCGACAGAGCTCAGCCCGAAGTCCATGATCTTCAACGGAGAATCATCGTCGTTACTCAAGAAGAGGCAGTTCTCCGGCTTCAAGTCCCTATGCACGATATTAGCACGGTGCAACGCAGCCAGCCCGGCTGCAATCTGCCTCACGACAGCAGCAGCCTCAGCTTCATTGTACCTTGCCTGAGCTACAATCCTGTCGAAAAGCTCACCGCCCGAGCAAAGCTCAAGAATCAGATGAATACCACCATTGTCTTCACATACATCATAGAGATGGATGACGTTGGGATGGGGAGAGACATCCTCCACTATCTTTCTCATCACCAGGAGCTCATTTGTCAGCAATGCATCCGATATAAGGGACTGTTTAGTCATCAGCACCGGGGCTTTCGGATTCCTGGGCGCCGAGTTTGAAGGGGTGAAGGGGCCGAATCTTCTCAGTGTCTTGACTGCTACATGCTTGTTGCCACCATTTGTGGACTTGTCTATACCTCTTCTCACAACAGAGAATCCTCCCCTACCCAAGATATCAGTGATCTCGTATTCATCACACAGAGACTTTCTTGATTCCTGTCCCATAAATCTTGCTCTTTCAGGTAGAAGAAAGCAGAGAGAATATTGAAGTTTTGATCCAAAATTCACAAGTCAAATGGGTTTGTGATGATTGAGGAAGAGTAGGAGTTAAGCAGAGTTTAATAATGTTTTAGATGAGGTGGTTAGACACGGATTTGCATCAGCTGTTTAGCATAATACATTTGTTTTATTTGTGGGATGCTTAGCAAATGTCTCCAAGGAAAATATACAAAGTAGAAAATAGCTGAGGAAAACTGGACAAAAGACCAAGTCAAAATCAAAGAAAGAAAATATTCTCTCTCATCTCATCATGAGTTGATGACATTTTTCTGTTGAAGGGCCAATTTATTTTCTGAAATCTTTGGCCATGATTGACGCCCTACAGAATCGGATCCTCGCAATCTCCAAATCAATATCTCAAAAGAGTTCCTAGTCCAAGAGATAACTCTTCAATGAAAAAGAAAAGTGATAATCAATGGGTGGGTACCATGTCAATCGAGCCAACCTACCGAATTTGAATCCCATCTATTGGGTTGTGGGTTATTTAATAATATTCTTGGACTAAATAGACTAGACTATAATATGATGGTTTTTGGGTTGTCTCATCAGCCAATAAATTCATGAATTAATTTTTAATAATAATATTGAGTATTTCTTTTTTCATAAAATGTCTCTTTTAAATAAAAGGAAATTCTACAAAATATTTATTAACTCTTGCAAAAATCAAATTTTTATATATTCATAAATTTAAATGTCAAGATTTTATTATTTCATCAATATTTAAACATATTTTAACTTTATGAGTGAATAACTTTTAAGGACTTCACTATCTATTATAAACTATAGATGCTAAATACAAGTATACAACTTAAAATCAATAAAGATATATGACTTTTAGTATTAAGAGTAAATCTTGGTTATATAGTTATGAGAAAAAAAATACAAATAAAAAAAATAATTGAATTAATCAGGGCCAATCTGTCGACAATTTTCGAGCCCGACTCTATTGGACCTCAGGCTATTCGATCTTAGATCATTCAGTAAAAAAATTTTGAGTTAAAATATTTTAATCCTAATCCACTTTTCGTTTGGTTTAATCAAACCAATCCATGGTGGAAGCCAAATTGACAATATTGATAGTGATTTATAACATGCACCTGATTAATATATTCTAGCATTTATTCTCACATCACAACTATAAGAAAGTTGGGTGCATAAAAAAATAAAAAATAAAAAATACCATCAATAAAACAGGATTCATATAATTTAACTATTCCAGTTGTGAGGCAATCCTCCTACTGCTGTCAAAGTCTAATAATTCATTAAATCATGCTGCAAATAAAATGTTGCTTCAAACTGCAAGAAGCTCAGCTCGATCTAAATAATGTAATAAAAGCCGAATCAAGTATCTGTTTGATGCCAAAAAACCAGATTTTGATGCCCACTTTCAGCAGAAGAACATAGAGCTGCGGACCTTCTCACTCAGGATGGGAAGTTCCGGCACAGACGGCAGACCTCCACCGCTGTGGCTCGACGACCGCTCTGAGAACTCATCCAACTTGATGAACTGAGACACTTGCGCAGCCGCAAGATGTGCATAGCAGATTGGAGCAACTGCACAACGGATCATTCTTTAATAAACAAGATGTTTGGAGATGAAGGCAAGATTTCATTCCTTAGCAGACAGAGATGATGGTTTGTTTTATTACCTACAGATATGGCAGTAGTGCTTCTCTGGTAGCTGAAAAATTCAAATGTGCTTCCCCAATGTTATGAAAGATTCTTGACATAAAGCAGAAACAAAGGTTTTTTTCTTAAAAAAAGGTTTTCTTACACATAGGATAGAGAGTGGACGAATTCTTGGAAGTCATCGGGAGAGTAGCCGAGCTCATCATAGAGAACATGATAGTGAGTAGGCCGGGTTGTTCCCTGCAAATCAGTAATCAACAAACTCAAATCTCTTCATTTTTAACTGGAAAAAAAAAAAAAAAAAAAAAGGTAAAACACATTTCTAGAACTCACAATCATGCCAGCATGAGCACATAAGTAGAAGTCATTAGATCTTGGATGACAGATTCCGTTGTCAATCACAGTTCCTGATGAATAAATGGAGTAGAATGATTTTGAGTAAATAAAAGGGTTAGTTTGCAGCGATAATGGAATGTTGAGAGAGAGAGACCTGGAGGGACATTGTCAGGAGAGTTAGCTTGGAAAATCTTGGTGTGATGGTTCTTCTGTGCCACTACCAGCATGAACTTGGGATTCCACTTCTCGTCCAGAAACTTGCAAGCCTGGACCAAAGAAGACACATTTAGAGAGAGACAGAGAGAGAGAGAGAGAGAGAGAGAATTGCAGTACAAATGCAGAAGTTAGAATAAAGTGGTTTGAGTAAATAGTAGGTGAAAATGAGACCTGAATAATCTGCTCTAGCTCAACATTCAAAACTTGGTTGAACTGAGACTCACTCACTCCATCCCTGAGCAATTTGCAAGTCAAGAAAACAATACACATCCATAAATGCCTTTTTGAATGGAGAATACAAATAATATGGCTTATGGTAGAGATTGATGAGTACCTAAAAATGATTATTTGATCAGGTTTCCTTTGACCAGAGCTTGTAAAGAAATCCAAAAGTAGTTCCCTGGTGAAATAAAATGGTAAATTACATCACAAGTCACTTAAGTTTTGGATAACTGAGTTACAGAAACAGAGCTCCAACTACCTGAAAATGCCACGATCCTCGGTTTCAGAAACTTGTTTGAACAAACCATCAATCATTTCAGATTTGGCTGGTTGAGAACGGACTGCTGCTCGGTATTTTGAAATTAGAGGCCACTGCCTTGAACTAACAACCTAGTATTTCCAGTGAGAAAGAAATAAATACAGACATTTAACCAACCAAGCCTTTTTCTTATCAACAAGAGTAATTTAAACTTTGAAGGATCATTACTGCAGCAACAGAGGGGACATCTCGACCAGGTGAACCATGAGACACATCCATTCCAACAATGAGGGTGGGGACAGCATAAACCAATGGTCCCGGCTTTGGAGGGGCATGTTCCATAGTCAAGACCGAATTGAGACCACCGAGCTGTAAAGACGACAAGTCAAAAAAATGAGCATAAAGAAGATATATAAACCAGTTGCCATGATATGGAAATATAAAACAAAGCTTTCCTTGGCATTGATCTTGAGCAGCACATTAGTCAAGTACTGGTCATTGATACGCGTAGGAGCAATGCATTGAGTAGCCACACCAAGTTGAGAAAGATTCGCCATCTTCCATGGGCCTACAACCAAATTGACACAAGTGTTACTTAGCAAAATTATACATACCAAATTGCATGAGAGTATGTATGTCAAATCCCAACCATAGAGATCAGAGTTTTTCTTCTCTGGCAGAATACAGAGGAGAAACTGAGGTGCCCCCGGAAGTCTCGACTTAATCATCCCAATCATATCATTTACCCTTACAGAAGCCGGATTGCGTCTTGACTGTGGATTCTCATCAAACATATCAAAAGGATTGGCTATGAACTGCAAAACGAAAGAAATGTCACTGAAATAAATAATAATTGAAGTTTCATAATGCCAATTTAATACTCACTATTCCTTTCATATTGCCACATCTAACCAAGTCCCTACACAAATTTGGCATATTACAACGAGCAGAGAAGTTTACAACAGCCCATCTTTCAATCCTCACAGGCTCAACCAATCTCTGTAAAAAAAAAATAAAAAATACTTGAGAGTCAACCTCCAATAGAAATTTGTGTGGCATTCTAAAAGAGATATACCTTCTGGTTGAAGTTCCACCTCCCATTACGTGGAGCAAAATCCTCTCCATTGCCAACTCTCAACTGTGGTAAAACAAATAGATGATTAACGATTGTTATGTCTAGCTAACAATGCTTCACAAGACAAAACATACAAAAGTAAAACTTTGGTCTAAACTCTCAACAGTTATTGGACGTATAGTATATTGCATATAACTGAAAAGAAAAAAAAATGCTTGCAGGAAAACCATAAGAAAAACCCAATCTAAAATCTTGAAACTAATTACCTTAGGAGGTGCCAAAACACGGCCCTGAACTTGAGTAAACCTGGTGCTGATGGCAAGTCCGGAAGATTGGATAAGCGGATCAGCAGCATAGTTGTTTGTAGTCAGCGCCTAAAATTGCATTTCAAATATTGTTAAGATACTAAACATAAAATAAAAAGAAAAACATCACTAAGAGGCATTTGATGAAAATCTCACATGCTCCAACGCACGCATCCTCTCCTGAGGCTTTTGGCGAGACTTTTCCACGAGTGCAGCTCTTTGTAAATTGGACAGAGATTTGGTATAGCGTTGCAGGGAAACCAATGAGCATAACTATAGGAAGAGAAGGAAATGTGGATCATAACTTTGACACCTTGGATAAGTATAACTGTAAAGGCATATTGTGTGCACAAAACACAAACCTCAACCGGAATGTATGTTGGACGCTTTGGTTTCCCAACATTCAAACAAGGCATGTCCCCTGAATACTTCAACTGAATGTTGCGGTGTTGGGTGAAATAATCATAAACAGTTATTTCTACTTCTTTTGCTTCACTAGATCCACTTCTCTGCTTGAACAAGAACCTGAACAAGAACAGATAATAGTCAGGAGCCACATTACTGCTTAGGCATAAAAGCATGACAGGGTTTCCAAGCTGTATAGTATGATTAATGAACTCACGTTTGCTCCCTGCATCTCCTCTCGCTCAAACCACTTATCTTGTATTCCTTGCTGGAATTAGTTGCCTTGACTCTAAGATTCTTCAAAGTGCTTTTGGCCTGCATTAAATAGTGAGCAGTTTAGATGGATGAAGAAAGTTAAGGCATATAAGCAGACTCCAAGATATAATTTTGATTCTATACCTTAGTCCAATTAATTTGTCCAGGATTATCAACTTTTTGATTGAACAGGAGAAAGTCAATCACTGGTCCAGGCCTAACAATCATGGTGGTTGATACATCTGAAATGGCACAATGGTGCCATGAGATTTTCAGAAATCAAAACTATTATAGCCCAAAAAAAAAAGAATATCATTGAAGGACTTACCCATATTCAATGAGAGACCTCCTTGTGTGGGTCGAAAACTTGAATGGAAACCCCGACAACCAAAAACACCACCTCCCAAGTCCACAAAATTTCTGTCATCGTTATGAAAAAAGGACTGACGCACAAGAAGGCAACCCCTAAACAACATAAAGAAGTATTAGCAACTTGAATCATAAATATCAGGAAAAGACTGTCACAATACCCACTGTTGAGCAGCATGCTGTCTCAAGATAATATCAAGCACTCTCACAGCTTCTTGAAACTGCTCAGAATCTTGCCCACGAAGAGCATTGGCAATGGCTTGCATTGGGATCTTGGCAGCAAAGCTTATTGCCACATTGTATGTCTTTGAACGAGGCTGTCTGCGCACACGTTTCCGATCAGTGTCATCTCCAGGACTTTCACAACCAACGTTCCTGCAAGGATATAACCAGAAATCAGCATAAAGGATCACATGCTCAGCTCAAAGAGACCACTGAGAAAAATATAACAACCTGTTTTGTGTGGCCTCATCAAGAATAACAGTAAACTCGAGTTTCTTTTGAGGCAAGGGACCAATGGTGAACAAGCTCTTCTCACCATCATATGCAAACTTCTTTCCATCTAGCTCATTTGCATATGTTTCATGTACTCTGTCTATAATCTTTCTCCCTATGCCTTTTACTTCAACAGCGCTACCATCTTCATACTTGATTGAAACCTGCAACAAGAACTTAAGAATTATAGACTGTTCCAATAAGAATGATCAAAAAGGAAAAAGTGGGTTATCAATATGCATACGCTGTAGTGGTAAAAAAAGCCATCAGTCTTTGAAACAGTGACATTAAAATGGTTAACCAAGAGTGAGATACTGGTTCCTCTAGTGGCAACTCCACGCCTAGTCATGGGCACCCGCTTTCCCATAGCTACTTTCTGAGGTACAAAATTTGGTGGCAACGCAGGGGGAGGTGGAGGTAGCATTTCTGGTTGGCCTTCCTTAGGAGTATCCATTTCTAGTTGTTGATCAAAGAAAAAAGAAAAGAGTCAGGATGGTAAGTAAAACCTTTCAGATGGTAAGAACCAAGAACCATTTCCTTGTAATTCCATAACAAGGTAAGCATCAAAGCACATTCAAAATAAGACGAAAAATACAAAGGGTACAAACATGCAAACTGAAAGGAAAACACAGAGTTTACAAATTACATTGCAGAACTTCTGGAAAAACCCATTAAAATCCAACGATTATATGGCTAATCTGAAGCAAAATAGACAGCTCCAACACTCAAAAATATATAATCATAAAACAGCAAATCTGAAATAAAACATACACGTATGATACATACTCTCATCCAGTCCTACCTTACATGCAAGCTAAAAGGAAATACATTTCAGTTCCAGGAATAAAAACTCAAGAAACACACGCAGAGAAGGGTTTTTTGAATTTGAAACAAGCTAAAGACAGTTCGAAACAAGTGTTACCATTGATCCCCGACAAGAATAAAAAAAAAAAAAAAATCCAGTCAAATATACGAAATAAACAAAAATAATATACCCGCGCCGGTGAAAGGTTGAAACAAAAAAAGAAACTGATGTTTTCACATCTGCATGATTGAGTGATGGAGAAGACTAGACTATACTAGACTAACTGGTTTTCAGAAGAAAAAACTCTCATATTAATGATAACTTGAACAGAAAACTCATTAAACCACAGAAACAAAAACCAAGAAAACCATGAAAACACTTTTTAACATGTTCATACCTCCGGACGACGAAAAAGATAAACACACAAACAAACCCAAGAAAGAAACGCGTATGAGAAAGCAGACGAGAAACAAAAAACAGCATGGAAAACGGAAGAAAGAGCACGAGAGCAAACCTACGGAGCAGGAGAGAGAAGTTGATGATGGTAGAGACGCTGCAAATGCAAGGGAAAAACTACTACTACAAGCTATATTCTCTCTCTTCTGTCCCTCGCCGTTTGCTATTCTCTTTCAATGCAGAATGCCCCCCGAATTAACCTATTTAGAGCTCTATCGACTTGTACGCTGAGGGCATATTTGTCCACTCCTTTAAACAATTTATTTGGCTGTATGTTTGTAAATAAAATCTAATATAATTGTTGATGATTGATTTAATTTAATACGGGTAAATTAAATTTTTTTCTTGGATCAACCACATCCAACTTGGACAAATCTGCGTGCAGAATATTATAAATTAAGAAAATAATTTCTTAAATTATACTATTACGAAAATTAGAGTTTATTTAATGAAAATATTAGTTGAGATATTTTTTTAGTATTTGTAATATGATTTTTTTTTATTTATGAAATAGCCAATATTTTGGAATGTGTGTACATATATAGTCAATAACATGTCCTTTCGTTAGATGCCGCTGCTCATTAAATATTGATAAGATTCGTATCCATATTAATATATATATATATATAAAGGTGAGAAAAAAATTTATTGTGAGAAAAATGAATGAATTTAATTTATTAGATTTCGGTTAATCAATTAATATACAATTAAATAGCAATGATAACACAATCAAGTATTATATTAATCAAGCAACAACTAAAACATATGGATTGATTTTATTATTGCTTGATTATATATCAATCATTAATTTATTTAAATCTAAAAGATAAGATTCATTCTTTTTTTTTATTATATATATTCAATAATAGTGACTTTATACTATTCATCTAAAAAGATTAATGATACAATTTTTTTTTCAAATCTTATGCTTTAGGTTATAAGTAATGTTTATATAATTCTTAATTGTCATATTTATTATGCTTATTTTTTAATTGTTAATCATCTCCACCATTGATACAATTAATCAAAGATTGATATTTATTGAAATTTAGCACATGGTTAAAAATAAAGCTTTTATTTAATAGGAATGCATCTCAATCATTTAATTAATCCCATCACCTTATTAGATTAAAAAATATTAAAAATAAGAACAAATTCTTTAATCATAATATATATGACAAATAGCACAATGTAATTCAAACATAAGGAAAACTATGAAAAATACCCTAAACTATTGGTCAACTATGAAAAATACCCTATTATTTTTCCTTCATTGAATTATACCCTAATGTTTCATTTTGTCAATTAAAAATACCCTCAACTATAAAAAATACCCCAATATTTTCTTTATCACTGAATTATACCCTAATATTTAGGGTTGTCAATCGGGCTAACCCGTCGGGTTTCGGGTCAGCCCTATTGGGCTGCGGGTCAATTGGTCCGGGTCAGATCGGGCTGAAATTTTTTCGGGCTAAAAAATGTTTACCCTAACCCGTCGATTTTCGGGCTAGTCCGTCAGGCCAATGTATTTATTAATTATTTTTTATTTTTAATATCTTTTCATTCTTTTAATATTTTAAATAATAAAAAATAAACAAAATATTACTTTTCTCTTATAAAAAATACAAAACACATCACAAACTCTTATATAATGATTAATTTAACTATTAAAAATATATTATTTTTAATTTTAGCAATGTTTAAATATATTTTAAATTCGTAAGTAAATAAACTTAACTATGTATTGAATACTATTTGAACTAAATACAATTATATAACTTAAAATTTAATTAATATATATGATCTTAAATATCAAAAGTAGATTTTAGTACTATAATTATGATAAATATATTAATAAAAAAAGTAATCGGGTTAATCGGGGCAACCCATCGGGTTTCGAGCTTCAGGTTATTCGGTCTCAGGCTATTTGGGCTAATTTTTTTCGGGCTAAAATATTTTAACCCTAACCCGTATTTTAGCTCGGGTTAATCGGGTCAACCCGTGGGTTTCAGGCTAAATTGACATCCCTACTAATATTTGATTTAATGTTAAAATTTTTATGAATCATAAATTAAATAATGTGTGACATTTCCATTTCTTTGGTATATATGTGACATATATTGTATTAAAATTTTAACACCGTTAGCGATATAGATTATTTTTAATTGACAGAAGCAAATATTAGGGTATAATTCAATAATATGAGAAACTTTAGGATATATTTCATAGTAAATGATATTTTTAGTGAGCAAAATGAAACTTTAGGGTATAATTCAAGGAAAAGCAAACATTAAGGTATTTTTTATAGTTGACCAATACTATAGGGTATTTTTCATAGTTTTCCCTTCAAACATAACTTATAGATTAATAAAATATAAATTTAAAATAAAACTATTTAAATTCATTCCTATTAATATAAATTCAACTTTAGTATCGGATTTACACCCTATATATATTATTACATTATTGTTGAGCTTCTTTTCAAGTTTAAAAAATAAAATAAAATCGTATGGAGCCAAAACAAAATTAATTGATTTCTCAATTCAAAATAAAATTGGGGAAAGTGAAGGTACAATACCGAACAGCGTACCAAACAAATAGTTGGGTGTTGCGGCTGCAGCAGATCATTATCGGACTGCTGCACTGTCTTACAGTATTTTTCTGTCTATTAATGAATCGTTTTTCCCATTCTACCCTTGTTTCTCCCAAGTTTCACCTTTTTGGCTTAGCTTGAAACAAAAACTCCTTTGTCCTTTTTCGCGATTTCATGTCCCTTTCCTAATTTGGAATTTGACCTCTCTTTAAGTTGAAAGAATATTTTGTTTTCATCCTCCCCTTTTTTTCCAATCGCATGCACGTTTATTTTTGCACTTTTTATCCATTCTAATTTATATTGAGTATATTAATATTCGAATATTAATTTCAAAACTTGTCAATTAAAAGTTTATGTACATATACTGCTCATTTTAATTTGCTTGTTGCATTTTTTTTCTAGGAGGTTTGGCTTGAATAATATTTTATTTGTATTATAATATATAAGCCCATGTTAATTTGGGTATATTAATTTCACCCATTCCGGAAAACCCAAAAAATGTAAACACACAATTGCACCGACGGTAGAGAGGCGGAGCCACCGAAATCTAACTTTTTTGACAATAAATTTAAGCATTTACATTATTGGGATCCTTGACAGTGTTTTTAATCTAAAAAATCTTTCTTTATAGTGTCACAATTTTATTTTTTAAATAAAGGCGTTGATTATAGACAAAATATCCTAATCATCATATTTGGAGATCACAGACATGTACTTATCACTTGATAATCTAAAAATAAAAGGCAAAAATTTGCGCTAGCCAAGCCTAAACGGTTCAGGCGGATTTTATCCTACCCAAATGGGTTGACCCATCCCAAATAGGGTTTATTAATCCCAATTAGGGTATATTATATGGGTTTGAGCTTGGTTAATGGATAAAACCCGCCTAAATCGTTTAGACCTGCCTAACCCAAGACCTTTCCAAAATAAAATAGTTTGTACTCATCATTCTTCGTAATTGAGAAAAATAAAATAATAGGAATGGGGAAATAAATATTATGCGTAACTATAAATTACTACAATATCGAAATATTTTAGTTTTCAATTTAAAATTCAATAAATTAATTTACAATTTTTTACTCAAAATCATTAACTCAAGATCCAGATTTTGAAAAAGTTTCTATTAAGGACATCTTTTGGATTCTAGATTTAACTCATCTTTTAGATTATAAATTAATAATGAAATTAAACTATATTTTTAAGTCGTGGGTCATAACTTAATTTCTAATTCTACATACAGTATTTTATATTTCCACATTTTAATAATTGTAAATTAGCAATCCGTTTTCATCAGTCGATTTAAACGAAAAAAATTAATCTCATATTCACTTTTATTTTTATCGAGTTATTTTAAATTTTACAAAGAAGAAACTGAAATTCGTTATTCCGATACATAAGCACAAAAAGTTGCATTGTGTTCCAAGTGTAGTATAAAAATATTTTATTTATGATCAAAAAATTATAAATTCGAACTTTTTAAAAATATTTAAGGATGCTTATCTATATCTATATATATATATATCTATATATATATATATATATATTAAAGTAAAGCCGGATGCATGATATGGTAAGTTCGAGTTACATTAATGTTTCATTAAATAACTATTTAGTTCATAAGTGAAACATTCTATAATTATAAATATAAATTATATACTTCTTTGTTTATAATATATCTATATATAAATTAAAACAAAACTGATTGCAATATATGGTAATATTTAGTTGCATTATCATGTGAAGATTTTCTAATATTATTTCCCTATAATATGCATTGTAATAATTTTTAATTAGATTGATTTTAATTATTATTTCCATATAATTAATAAATTGAGGGATTATTATATTCCATATTAAATGCTTCACGGATTATATAATACAATAATTATATTTATAATATAGGATTTAATTATAAAATATGGGGTACACAAATTAAGTCTTAGAATTAATCAATATATTTTAGAGAAATATTTATAAATTAATTATTTTAATTTTTTCTTAATTATTATTTTCCTAAAATATGAGTAGGAATTATAATCAATTTTCAAGAAAAGGGAAACATGTATTAAATTCCAGATTTTTATATCTTATTAAAAAAAGCAAATTCTCAGATGAGACGGTTTTATCATTTTTATTGTGAGACGAATTTAATGAATTGATGTGTTTCTTTATTGCAAATGATGTTTCACCATTTTTATTGTGAGACGAATTTAATAAAATGATGTGTTTCTTTATTGCAAATGATGTATTTCTTTGTTGCAAATAATGTAATTTTTAAAAATGAAATGATTTATTTAACTTATTAAAATGATGTATTAAGATTCGTCTTACAATAAAAAAATGGTGAGACCGTCTCTCAGGAGACCAACTCATTAAAAAATGAATTATTATTTATTTTTACAAAAAGGGAAATACGTATCAAATTAAATTTTATAAATTATTCTTAGTTGTACTTTAAAATACATGTATTATGGATATACATAGACTAGACCATAATTAATATTTTATTATAATATACGTAAGAATTATAATTGATGTTCAATAGTAGGAAATATATACCAAGCTAAATTTAGAAACTCTACATAATCTATATCTATATGACTATATCTATATCTATATCTATATCTATATCTATATCTATATATTAAAATAAGGCCGGATACATTATATAAAAACAATAATTTTATTAATTGTTCATTAGTTGAACTAGAGGTTCATTAATTCATAAGTGAAACATTCCATAATCACATACAAGTTTCAAATTAAGTTATTATATTTTTGGTTATAATTAATATTTATGATTTGATTTATCAATCATATATTAGAATTTGATTATTTTTGTACATTAAGGAAATAACTATATACACAATTAAGTAAATAATTGAATTTATAAGAAAATACAATTAATATTACGATTTTTATCACATAAATACATAGATATGCATATTAAATATTTATATATTTAATCTTACAAATATTTAATGGTAGAGTATTTTATTTAATTATTAAATAAATCTATAAATATATTGCAATAGATATCTCCAAATCTTTTAATTCTTTTTTTTTTCAATGTTATGCTCAAATTGTTTTTTACTATTATTGTTTTCAATTAAATATGTATCAAATATAATAAAAATCAATGAGAAGATTATATTTAATTAGTTAAATAAACAATGTATTTATTAAATAAGGAAACAATTTTTTTTCACTCAAATAAATTACTAAAAGTAATTATAAAAAGTAAAGAAATAAATCTCTACCGTTAATAATGGATGAAGAATAATGACACTAAATTATGACATTATACAAACTATGGAAAGAAATAATTGATAGCAATCAATATATATATTGTGCTGGTTTTAATTGATTAATTAGTATTAAATAATATTATTGGTTGTGTATAAATACTAGACATATTGGATCTCACAACCCATAATTTTTTAGGTTTATGTCATGGTGATGAAGAATCATGAGAGGAAAAATAGGGAAATTGATGTATGTGCATAATAATAATTTATTATTTTATTCAACAGTTTATTCTTACGATTTTTTTTTTTCATTTTTTCTTCACCAATTTAGTTTTGTTGTGTTTTATGTGATGAAATATCATTTTATTATTCTTTGTTATATTAATTTTATTTTAATGAAATATATTATTAATTATTTTTTGTTATTTTATTCATTTGATGATGACATTGATTAAACTCCACTTTCTTCTTTGAGTTAATAAATATTTATTTATTCTTTTACTGCTTTTAATATCAATATCATTATTCTTCTATGTTTGTTCACAATTAACTTTTTATCATTTCATTCACTATTATGTGTATTTTAGTTGATTCGTTTTGTCGTTCATATTCTTACTATGTTTTTTTTTCCATAATTTATTTAATGTATATATTTTTACTAAATTGAAATATTCAATCCTTCATCCATTTTCTATTATTATTTATAATCTATAAATCTATTTAAAATATATAATTATTAAATAAAAGATGATAAATCTATCATATACAAAATTTATACGAATAACTAATAATTATATTGCTAAAATCAGTAATTCAATCCTAAAAATTTCATACCCTTATATTGCATCATCAATCTCTGAAAATTTGAAAGTTCATTGGTGAAGAATATTTTGGGATACTTTCGACCAAATCTAAGAATATTATACAATGTCGGAGTTGCGGTCCTACCAGATAACTTCTCAATCGGTCCTTGAGAATTAGTAATAAGATTCTAGGACAATAATACTACTAAGGCGTATGCTTTGTAAAATACTATAGTTCCCACTATTAGGATCAAGAATTCTTTTTAGAATATAGAAAGTGGTGTTTTGGTTTTTTCCTCATGCAAAAACTATGGTGGTGAAACATCCTCCGTCAAAATTAATTGGTAGGAGTTTCTTTTTTATTAAACTATACTGCTAATAATCGATTTGTTTCCGCTTGGAGAAAAACTATTAAAGATTCGACGTTATATACCAAGTAGGAAATTACAAGAGTTGGTCTAAATATTCCAAATTTAATTGATTTTAATTATTTTATGAGGTGATGATGCAGTCAAATTGATGCATATTTCCTTAGAGTTATAACCAATAAGAATAACCCTTAATTATTATTTTCATATAATTAATAATATTATTTTTTTGTGTAAATCTAATTTTTATTTTACCGAAATTAAAAATATATAAGTTAAAAAAATAATCAATTCAAAACTTAAAGACCACAATCATGCAGTTTAATGTAATACATTCATTGCAACATATCTGAATTAAGTAAATTTTGAAGTGTAAGTGGTTAAGCATTTTATCTATGATGAATTGGTCATATGTTCGAGACGAGATGTCCCTACCCATTTAAATAGTGCAGTCAATTTAAATAAAAAATATATATAAACATTGTTTAAATTAAAGATCAACATTTAGTTTTACAAAAAAAAATTACAAATTAATAAAAGTAAATATATACCAATATAATATGATATATATAATATAAATAAATTATATATATATATATATATAATATTATTATCATATAATTTTATGATTTATGAATCCATATTATATGCCCACAAATAAAAAATCAAATTTAATAAAATATGTGAGCAACTAAAGTTTTCATGCATCGCGTGGGGTGCAAAACTAGTATATATTAAAGTAAGGTCGGAGGTAAAATGTGGAAATTTCAGTTAAATTGATTGTTTATTAATTATCTACTAAGTTCATTAATTATTGTATAAAATATTCTATAATTATTTTACTATGATTTGAACTTTCATCAATTTTTCAAGAAAGAAAATATGTAAAATTTTAATCTATATATGTTTGGAAAATATATAAAAATCAATTAAATTAATTTTTTTAATTATTAATTCAACATAACTAATATATATTTAAGGGAAATATTGTGTTATACATTACATAATTAATTTTGTATTGAATGAATTTATTTGTTAACATGTCCTCATAATTTTCACAATAATTGAAAAAATATATTAATATATTTGACACAACAAACAAAATATAAGTATATTTGTGAAAATTAATTTAATATATTCTCGAATAATATCAATTTTAAAGTTTGTTAAAATTTTGAATAATTTATTTTATAAAAAATAAGTTGATAGAAATAGCACAATTTTTGTTTAGTTTGATTTATTAGTCATTATCTGAGAATTTAATAAAAATTATTTCAGTTTCATATTTTAGGATTTTTGTTGTGTACAATCTCAAAAAGTATTTTAATCTTAATTTAGTATAATATATTTTTAAGGAAATTAGGAATACAAAAATTAGATTATTTAATTAATCAATATATTTTAGGGGAATATGTATAAATCAATTAAATTGATTTCTCCATAATTATCATTTTCCTATAATTAATCTATATATTTTAGGGAAATGTGTACAAATTAATTAGATTGATTTTACTTTAATTATTATTTTCCTTTAATACAAATAAATATAATTATAATCCCATATTACAAGGAAATTAGGGGTGCACAAATTAAATCATAGAATCAATTTATATATTTTAGGAAAATGTGTTCAAATCAATTAAATTAATTTTTCCTTAATTATTGTTTCCCTATAATTGATGATATATTGAAGGAAATATGTATAAATCAGCATTAAAACGATTAAAAGGTGACAAGAATCGTTAGAAATCAATTATGATACTTTTATTTTTATGAGTCTTTAAATCATGGTAAATATATTTAAAATTTGAATTCTCTATTCACTCTATAAATATGAGTCCCTTATTTACAATCTCATAAATTCTCTATATCATCTCAAATAAGAAATTTAACTATGCTTCTTTGTTTTGTTTAGTCTTCTTTTCTTTTGATTATTGTAGATCATACTATTTAGATTGATGAAATGAGTCGAGTACTTTGTAAGAAGTTCTTTTGATTATTTTAGATCGTATTATTTAGATTGATGTAATGAGTTGAGTATTTTGTAAGGAGAAAGAAAAAATAAGAATATATATTTGCTTAGAAGAGCAACATCAATTATAATTTGTATAATTTATCATTTTATTTTCTTATTACGAAGAAGAACTTTTGTTATATAAATTCTCCACATTATAATTTATCATTTTCTTTTGTTTTTTGATTTTTTTTTGTAATTTCTAATCCATGTAATATAGTTAAACTAATTTAGTGATTTTTTTACAAGAGTAAATATCAGTTTGAAATATAATGACATTGAAATCAATATAAAGAAAGTATTTCAATTAATAAAATAATTATATCAAATCATAATTTGGCCACAAATAAAGTGAAGTGAATAGCATCCAATGAAAAAAAAAACAAATTTAAACTATTATTAAATAAAATTATTAATAAAAAATACATAAAACTGCAAAGTGGGTGCAAACATAAGTTACATAACAATAATTAGATTTTAAATATTTAATGATTGATCATTTGAGATAAAATTAAAAGAGTTTGCATTATTTATTATTAAATAAAACAATAACTAAAAATTTAAATGATAGCCCAACAAAATAGTAATTGGTCATATAAGATTAATTAATATTATGATTTTATTTTTTCCATAGAAAATATTCCATCCGTCCAAGCATAATAGACCCTCTTACCAAATCAGGCGTCCCAACTAAATTGGCTCATTTACAAAAATGGCAACATTTTCACACTCTACAATAAAATATTCATTCCACTAACTCATTCTACACTCACAACTCTTAATCTCCGTGCCGAAAAGAAAAAGGGTCTAATAAACCGGGACGGAGGGAGTATCTATTAAGATTTTTCTTAAAAAAACAATTCTTAGAAATCCTTTGCATCAAAATTTTGAATTTAATTTTGTATAATATTTAAATATTCAATTTATCTCCTTACATGTTTTGATGACTATAGAATGTTCACCAAAAATCACATTGAGTGCATGATTTTAGTTGATAAATTTAAAAAATAAAAAACATTAAAAGAATTCACAAATCGATTGCAAATAATATTAGTAGCAAATTGGATATATAATTAATTCACATTTTGTATTTATGAGAACTTATGAATAAATTTTTAAAAAAGATAATTTATGTAGGAATATTAAATCAAATCATCACGTGAATGCAAAAGAATTAATACGAAATAGCAATCGATCATATACAATTGCAATAAAAAAATTTACTTTATTATTCAAATATTGACTTTTAAAAAAAAATCATTTAGAATATTTATTAAAAATACTATGAAAAAAATAATATTTTAATTACGTAGCAAATTTGAAAAGTTAAACTGCATATGATTTTGTTCATGTTTATTTCGATATTAGAAGTGTACACTTAATGGGGGGACAATGTGGAAAAAGAATATTGACATCCACATGAACACAGATCAAATAATCTATTTCAAAATTGTGTTATTGTGTGATTACTAATCTTAATAATTATTTTTACGAAAACATTAATTAACTATAATACAATATATTCTAATTGATTTTTAAGAACAAATATTTTTTTAAGAACACAAATTATAGTTATGACTTATTCCATTTTAGTTAAAAATTGAAAACTAAATACTAAAAAATAGTATATACCATAATTGGGTAAGGTGAACCCTATGATTGAATTTATAAAATTAATCTAAACTATAATAAATTAAGATTATAAAAAATATTAAATAAAAACTAATAATTTTAGCAATGGAATTGAGAATGAAATATGAAAAGTGGAATATAGGATCCCATAATCGGTGATTTATGAGGTATATGCATTGTCGGTGATAATTCTTTTTTGAATGAAGTGTTAAAATTACCACTATGTTATAATATTATAACTTAAAATATTTAAGAGTTGATGAGAGAAGGAAATATATATAAATCTTGAGCACATTTGAGAATAACAAATCAAATTGCATGGGAAGGAGTTTGAGGTCTAAGTTTGATATGTATAAAATATGCATGAAAATTATTTATCCAATAATTTAAAAAGTGATTTGCATTAGTACATCAATCATGAAAATATATTTTGGTTCTAAGAAAATTGAGAAAGAAAGATAAGTGAAAAGTATAAAGTTCAAGATTTCTTAGCAATACAATATTAAAAAGTATTACACACTAATAAATAAAAAAAATTGCATTAGCATTGACAAATTATAAACTATGATATGTATAGATATTTTGAATTTCAAGAAAATAATATATAAATATTGTTTTGAATTTGAAACTAACACGATACTTACAAAAACATAATTAAATTTAACAAATAAACAAAGTAAACTAAATGAATCTAATATAATACTCCCTCCGTCCCATATGAATTGTCCACTTTGCTTTTGACACAATAACCAATGTAAGTAGAGATAGAGGAAATTAGTATTTTATTAGTGAGTGAATATTATTTTTCCATTTTAAGTAAGTGGACAATTAAATGGGACGGACAAAAAAGGAAAGGTGGACAATTGAAGTGGGACGGAGGGAGTATCATATATGTACTACATAAATAATATATTAATTTTGTTGTATACTCCCTCCGTCCCATTTTAATAGTCATGTTTCTCATTTTCGTCCGTCCCACTTTAATAGTCATGTTTCTAAAAAAAACAACTTTTTCACACTCAATAATAAAATATTAATTCCACTTAACTCATTGGGCGTCACAACTAAATTGATCACTTTTTAAAAATGACAACTTTTTCACATTCAATAATCAAATATTCATTTTACTAATTCATTCTACACTCACAACTACTTAATTTCTGTATTGAAAAGAAAAGGACTTAGTAATAAATGGGGACAGAGGGAGTACTTTGCTATTAAAAAATTAGCATTTCACGAATATAGTATCATACACTCTAACATACCAGTTACCGATGCACCATTATTTTATTCTACAATTGTGAAACAGGTTGAGCAGTTTTACAAGTACAACACAATTGTGTTCAACCAAAATTTATATATATGTAAAACATCGCCCTTTCTTTCTATAATCCTCAAGATTTAATGAAATAATTTTTTCTTTTATTTTGATATGTTTGTCACTGCAACCTCAACTGAAAAATCATAACAAAAGCAAAATAAATATCTCATATTCTTCATTGTAAAAAAATAAAAATAAAGTGACTTCTATTTAGCTTCCTTAGGATTTGTCAAGTTGTTCTAACCAATGAAGAAAATAATAGAAAAGAGCTAACTGGTGCTAATCTCAGAATGTAGTAGTTAAAGTATTTTATCTTAAATCAATTAATTATAAATTTAAAAAGAATGGAGCAATCCCTCATTAAAACGATGTAAATCAATTTTGCTTAGGAAAAAAAGAAGAGAGAAATGAGTTAATCTCGAAAACAGAGGGAGTGTGTTGGGAAAATATTTGTAAATTACCCTTAGGATATTATTGTAAAAGGTTTTGTTGGATCAAACCTTAGTAGACGGTCGATCATTGCTGAACATTAGCATAGCTTAGCAACTGATGTAATGTACTGTATAGGTTAAAACATTGAGTTGTAATAGAATAGGCTGATTGGAAATATCTCAGCAAACATCAAACAATGCTGAAGGCCGCTAGCAATAACAGAATGCTAAGAAGAATCAGCATTCGACAAACACATCCTAAACTGCTGAAGATGCTAGCAAATCAAACCAGAGTAGCAGATAAAACACTCGTTGTGCAAAGAGACCAAAAGCATGCTGAAAGAGATCCAGCATCCCGTACCAGCAGAAGCTCAGCAAAGCAAAACAGAACGACTGCTACACCGCCATTCTGACCAACACGCGACAATTAGCCATGTCAGAAGTAGGACGGAAAAGCCTGTCCAAAAGCAGAAAAATCAGTAAATAACTACCTGTATTTAAGGAGAAAGATCTGTTGTGTCTAAACGGATATGTCGACTCAAACTTCGAGGACATGACTATAAAAGGGAAGTCAAAAGAAAATGCAGGTGCTGCTCACTCTCTAACAACACTCAATATACGAAAGACCCCAAAAAGCAAAAAGGCAAGAGAGCAGTCAAGTTGAAAGGTACAATCCAGAGATATTCAAAGGCCTTCAACATTCAGAGTGTCTCACTACATCTGACATTCTTCTGAGTGATTCTTGAACTGGTTCAAGATTCTTCAATCATTGGGATCACTTTCCTTTTAAGGAAAGCATCCAACAGTCAATTTCTTGTGAAGAAATTGATTAAGGCGGGCACTGAAGCCGAGCACACACGACAGTTCGGAGGGAACTCTAAACTCTTCCAAAGTGAGTGGTGAAAGCGAGTTTTACGAAGGTGCGTCCTTGACTCAGCCGGAGCTACACCAGGAAAGTCCGGGGTATCGGAAGATAGCCGTGAAGCAGACAGACCTTCAGAAGGCTGATTGCTTAACAGGAAAGGCAACTCTTTGTACACCGTATACTTTCTAGTAAAATTCTTAGCGATTCGCTAAGGAGTGGACGTAGATCATTTGATCGAACCACTATAAATTGTGTGTTGTCTTGTTGTTACTGCTTTTCGATCTATTATGTTTTAAAACCTAGTAACCACGTTACTAGTGTATAACTGAAAAAGGTAACCTAAGAAAACCTTAACCAAAATAAAGTTGAGAATAATTTAAATACAAGAAAACGTAATCTATTCCGCTGCACTTCGTGTGTGTACTCTATTGTAACCACGACGACTCTGATCATAAGGGACCAACAGAGTGATAGAAAATATATTATTGGCCACACTAAATTAGGTTTTATTGATGATTATATATAAGAGTTACAAAAGATGTGGAAGATATGCAAAATACATAAAAGATAAGCTAAAACCCTAAATATATCTCAAAAGATATAAACTATCATTCATGGAAGATTCATGCATATCTACTCGTTATCATCCCCCCTCAAGCGAGACGTCGGAACTTGGAAGACTCAAAGCTTGTCGCGAAAAGGCATGAAGATCGGAGTAGATAGCGCCTTTGTGAAGACATCAACTATTTGTAACTCAGAGGGAATGAACTCAGTAACCAGGGTACCTTTGTGAACAAGTTCACGTACAAAGTGATAATCAATGTCGATGTGCTTCGCCCGTTTATGTGCAACTGAATTTTGTGTCATGAAAATCGAGCTTTTGTTGTCGCAAAAGAGATGAGGGGGGCGAGGCAGCTCGACTTTGAGCTAATGTAGAATAGACAAAATCCAAAGCACCTCAGCTGCAATATATGCAACGACACGATATTCAGACTCACAGCTGGATCGAACAACAGTAGGCAGCATTTTAGCGCTCCAGGAAACTAAATTACCGGCTAGAAAAATAGCATATCCGTAGGTGGAACGACAAGAGTCAGGACATCGAGCCCAATCATCGTCAGAATAGGCGACAAGATCGCAGGTGGAGGTGCGCGAGAAGGAAAGACCATGTGATAACGTCCCTTTTACATATCTCAATATACGTTTGACGACTTGCATATGATCAACGGTTGGAGCTTGCAAGAATTGGCTGACGTGATTTACTGCAAAAGCAAGGTCGGGACGAGTGATAGTTAAATATTGTAAAGCTCCAACGATAGAACGATAACCGATAATATTATCATAACTATCTCCATGAGAAGTGAGGGCGAGACCGGCTGGAAGTGGTGTTGATACCGGCTTCGCATCTAGTAAGTTGGTGTGAGAGAGGATATCTCGGGCATATTTGGCCTAAAAAGAAGAAGACCGTCAGATGTGTAAGTAACTTTAAGGCCAAGAAAGTAGCTCAGGCGACCCATATCTGTAATTGCGAACTCCGAATGCATGCGTTTAATAAAGGCCTAGATATGTGAATTACTGTTTCCAGTGAGAATTATACCGTCGACATAAACTAGAAGAATTAAGAGAACCTTGCCTTGCGAAAAAATGAATAAAGAAGTGTCGGCACGACTGCAAAGAAAACCCATAGAGATGAGGAAGTCGCTCAGGCGTTGAAACCAAGCACGGGTGCCTATTTCAAGCCGTATAAAGCCTTCGAAAGGCGACACATGATTAGGATAATTCGTGTCGATAAATCCTGGAGGTTGAGTCATGTAAACCGGTGTGGAAAGAACACCATTAAGAAAAACATTTTTGACGTCAAGCTGATGCAGAGACCAACCGTTGCCAACTGCAAGTGATGAACAATTCAAATAGTTGTTGCTTTAACCACTAGGCTGAAGGTGTGAGAGAAATCCAAGCCCGGAATCTGAGAAAAACCTTGGGCAACAAGATAAGCTTTGTGACGTTCAATGAACCCATCAGAACGAAATTTGGTGCGGAAGACCCATTTGCAGCCGACTATATTAGTATCCGGAGGTTTTGGAACGAGAGTCCAAGTACCATTTGCACGGAGGGCTCACATTTCATTGTCCATAGCCGCCTGCCAAACGGGACTCTTAGCTGCGGATTTGTAACCTTTTGGTTCTGAGGACGTGAGCAATGCATCATGCAGCGAAGTCCGAGCATAATATATAGGCAAGGTGTCTTGGCTTGAAAATACCTGTGCGAGCTCGTGTAACCATAGGGTGCATAGCAGGAGGAGGCAGTGCTGGAGCTTTAGCAAGACACAACATGCATGGCAGTGCAGGATGGGTCGAGGGTGGAGTGGCAGCAGCAAGAACTGGAGGCTCGATAATTTGTATAAATGAGGCGCTGGGCTCCAGAAAAGTTGATATGTGATGCGCAATAAAAACTCATACAAATTCTCACTGCACACTCAAGGTTTAATTATCAATCCAGGTCCTTCTTCCCTTCGCCCGCTAGATTACCGGGATACTATAGCAAAGTCTAATAGCTAGGCAAAATAGAATCGTCGAGTAATTTCTATCAATCTAGGCAATCAATTTAAATCTATGCTAACAACATATAACAAGTAATGAATTAAACCTACAACCAATATTAAGTCTCAAAACAATCATTAAATTCTCTCCACACATTGATAAACCAAGACAAGCAAATACGCAAATGAGGTAGATAGGATGTTGAAATAAACGTAGATGTAATCCAATTAGGTTAATCATTGATGTAAACACATTTTAATCCCTAGGAGATTGAGCAATCGACCCTACACTCGTTAACCCCTTGTCACGGCGAGCTAACGGTTAATGATGCTAAGACTTGCAAACAACTACGTTATTAAGCCCTAGACCACTCCAAATAGAACGTCAACTATCGCCCTACGACCTAGCACCGCACAGGGATTGGAACTAAAATCGTATGAATCTACACTATTCACGACGATTCCGCCCGCGTGTTGGCTGCATCGTTCACGTCAACTACCCCCTAAGTTGGCTATTACCTACACCTAAGAGGTAAGGAACAAGTTCTAGTGCAATTCAAGCTCTCAAAGGAAAGTAAACAAACAATTATCAAACCTAATCTTCATGCATCCTTGTTCAAATCAACATCCAAATTGAATTAGAGCAACATACCTCTCAATTGTAACAATACAAAGTTGAAATGAAGTAAATCCATTACAATTGATAAGTAGAAAATGAAATCTTCCCCAATTGAATTTGCTAGGTCTTGATCTACCCCCTTGGATCTTCAATTCTTCTCCAATGATTGATGAATTAGCTCCTTGATACCTTGGGTAAGGTTTTGGAAGGGATGGAAATGGGAATCGTAGAGAGAATTTAGGAGGAGGTTATCCAAAGTTATGAAAAGTTATCAGAATAACCGTTTTCCCCCTTTTATAATGAGCAAATAGGGCCTCGGACCGCCCGGGCCAAAGTTGGCTCGCCCGGGCAAGCTTAGAGCTGAAAACCTCCAAAACCCGCACTGGCTCGGCCGAGCCAAAGCTGCTCAACCGAGCCTGCCCTCTGTCCACTTGGCTCGGCCGAGCCAGGCTCAGCTCGACCGAGCCTGCTCTCTGAAACCCAGTTTCCTTTGCCCGGTCGAGCCAAACTTCCTTTGATCCCTAGCTCGGACGATTTGCCTCCAAAACTCACCAAAAAGTGTTATTTTATGCTCAAAATTCAACCTACAACATTCAAAACATAAAAACACGAAAACACAACAAAAGAACAACAAAAACATATGATATGAGAGTAAAATGGACACAAACATGCATGCACACACATCGAAAAATAAGTCATTTTACACACATATCATTATGTCCAACTGTGAGATAGGAGTAGGACGAGTGGAATTCACCATTGGAAAGCAGAATTCATCAAAGCGTGCATGACGCGTAATAAAAGTCCGAGACGTCGAGGGATCGAAGTAGCGAAACCCCTTATGCAACGAAGAAAATCCAATAAATATGCAGGGAGTGCTGCATGGGGAGAATTTGTTTGCCGCATAATCGCGAATACAAGGGTACACCCGACAACCGAAGGGATGAAAGAGGCCATAGTTTGGAACGGAATAAAAAAGGACCTGAAAAGGTGACGAACCGGCGAGAACTGGCGATGGCAGCCTGTTGATAATATATTCATACCCACATACACCTGTACTTAGTAAATGGACCTGTAATATATTCAGAGGCCACACAATTGGCATATTTCGCAAATGGTTTCCTATGTAATGACAATTAATAAAAGTCAAGGTCAGTCATTGAAACAAGTTGGTCTATTTTTGAAACATCCTATTTTCAATCATGGACTATTATATATTGTTGTTTCATGAGCAAAGTGACATATCTTAACATTTTAATTTGTAAATCCAACAAATTAAGACTTTATTTTGTAAATCCAAAGACAACTGAAATAGATAACAAAATGTAGTGTTCAAAAATATTTCTCAAAATTTATATTGTTAAGTTCATTTTAATTGTTAAGCATTTATATACATACACCTATATATGTTGTGGCAGATATACAAATAATTGAATAAAAATATAAACACATCATAATTATACAACGTATAAAAAATCAATACTAAAATTAAACTTATAATTTATATAAATCTAAAATTTAATTTTAAGTCATGAAATTTTCATCCCTCCATACCATTTCATTTTTAACCTTCATTCTTCTAAAGAATTACTCGATAAAATAATTATTTCATAAAAATATCACATCCTCCTATTACTAAAATCAAAAAAAAATTATTTGCAGGGGCTAAAGTGCAACTGGGCCTCCTGATAAAACCGTTCATGATTGTATGTAATAAATCTATGCTTATTGGAAACACACATTAATTTGATAAAATCATACATAATGATTAATGCACATATATAATTATTCTATAAATTAAATATATTTTTCTGTGCAACGCACGGGGTGAAATGCTAGTAGTTTAATATATATAACAATAATCGTTACCGTTGCACAAGCTGTGATATTTTTTTCAAAATGTAAGTTATTGAAATATTATTTGCGATCGATAATGTCAAAGATTGAGTGAATTACATTTTATTAATATTTTTATTTATAATTAAAAAAAAAATTTAAGGACACCATTTTTCCTGTTAGCATCGGACCTTCAAAATCATAGGGCCTGTATATATAGATATAGATTCCCAGTCCATAATTAAAAAAAAAAAAATTGTACATAAATAACGTAACCTAATGTACTAAATAAAACCTTGATTTAATACATGTGCGTCCAAAACAAAAGCTATAAAAATACAAAATTCTAACCCTAACTCATCAGACTTCGTCTCCACCAAAAACCTAACCCTGTTGACGATGGCGATGGCGAAGAAAGCGTTTGGGTGCATGTTTCTGACGCAGCGAAAGTGAGGAGCAGTTTCTTTCTTTGCCGGATCCGAATGCTTCTGATGCAGAGACTTGAGATGTATATGCTGAAGTCTGAGCTTCTCCTTCAGATGGATGGGAAAAACGGTGATTCTTCGTTCGTACACTCTGGGATGGATCTATCAATTATCCCATCCTTTCTAATTAATGAAATTTATGCCTATATATTTAGGTACTGGGTGTGACTGTGAATATCTCTTCCGTCGTCGTGAGTGTAGTTGTGGTAATCTAATCTTCCAGTTTCAATATTTTCTTCAGATGATTTGTTTTGAATGTCTTCATTAATTCTTGTTCCTTCATGCAGAACTAACAGAGAAACAAGAAGATTAGAATAAAGGGATCAAATCATTGGCTAGCGTTATTTATAAGTTTTTAGCTTATTTACTGGAAAAAGTTTTTACTTAACACATTCCTCTTTAATCAACTTTCTATGTAGAACTAACTGCCTCCCTCTAATCAAATCTTATGTTTTATTTGATTACATTATTTTTATCATTAAAGTTATTAGATTTGTACCCGTGATTTATTTTTAATATTAAGATAAATTTAACAGAATTATAAAACTTACATATTCTTTTAGTATTTTTTTAAAATCTTGATTTTTATTCATTAATATTATACATTAGTATAGGGAAAATAGGGAAATATATCCCCATCTTTTACAAATTAGGGAAATATATCCCCAAGTTTTTCTGTTAGGGAATTATATCCCAAAGTATAGTTCTGTTAGGGAATTTTGTCCTCATGTGCTGACTAAGCAGTTAAGTGCCATGTGGCGCTGAGGTGGTATTTGACTAAATACCACATGGTGCCACATCAACACCACATAGCAAATGACGTGTCATTTTTAATTTTAAAATATATAAATATTAATTCAAAATAAAAATATAATTCAAAAAAGAGTAAAATTTATATATAATTGTTGTCTTATTTTATTCTTTTTCAATAATGATTTAATTTTTAATTAAAATATTTATATAACTTTATATTTTTTATTAAATTATTATTAAAACATAAAATTAGAAGTTGAGTTATATATACTCCGTATATTATATATACAATATGTATATTAATAATATTTATTTTATTTCGTTCATAAAAATAAATGAATATCTATTTTGCCTTAAAGTATTATTAATAAAATAATAATGATTATAATAAAAATTCAGATTTTTTTGTTATTTTTTTAAAGAAATCAGATTTCACGTGAATTTTTAAAATAATTAAAAATCTGAATTATTATTATTATCATTATTATTTTATAATAATATTTTAATATAAAATAAACATTCATTTATTTTTATGAACGAAATGAAATAAATATTATTACATTTTGTATATATAATATATATAACTCAACTTATAATTTTATATTTTAATAATAATTTAATGAAGAAAATAAAGTTATATAAATATTAATTAAAAATTAAATTATTATTGAAAAAACAGTAAAATAAGACAATAACTATTTATATAAATTTTTCTTTTTTTCAATTATATTTTATTTTTAATTAATATTTATATATTTTAAAATTAAAAATGCCACGTCATTTGCCATGTGGCGCTGATGTGGCGTTATGTGGCATTGAGTGAAATGCCACCTCAACGCCACATAGCACTTAACAACTTAGTCAGCACAAGAGGACAAAATTCCCTAACAGAATTATACTTTGGGATATAATTCCCTAACAGTTAAACTTTGGGATATATTTTCCTAATTTGTAAAAGGTGGGGATATATTTCCCTATTTTCCCCATTAGTATATTATAATATAACTTATTTTCTATATTATATATTCAACCATATAAAGATTTTAATAAAAATAAAATAAAATGCATCAATCACAAAACGTACAAAAAAAAAAGAATTGAATTTTTAAAAAATTATTCCATTAGAAATTATATACGTATTATTTACAAAATACTAAACTAGTAAGATGTCAAATTTTTAAAAATATTGTTAGTTCTTTGTTATTATTTATTATAAATTTATATTATAATAGAATAAATAAATAAAATAAAAACAAAAGTATTGTTGAGTGATATTATTTTAGAGAGAAAGTAACAAAACTATAATTACTATGTAACCATTTTATTTTAATATATTAGTAGATTTTACCAGTTGTGGTTTGTGTTATTTAATCATTCTTAGCGAACAAAATAGGGGCAAGGGCAAAGGCCAAGCCGCCAAATAAGCCATTTTTAAAAAATAAATAAATTAATGTTTTTATATAACCACACATCAAATAAAGTTCAATCAAACAATATGTGAACAAAAGAAGACCACATAATAATCAATTTGTTTTAATAATTTATTTATACTATGAATCGAAGCATATTTAAGTCTAATATTTATTGAGATTTCAATGTGAGACGAATATTACCAGATTCATAAAACAAGATTAATATTTTCAATAATATTTTCCTTGTTAAAAAATCGAACAACTCTCTCGCAGAGGATTTTCCTTTTCTTATCCCTTCCATTCATAAATTGACTCCCAACTTTCAATTCAGGTTCTCGACTTGTGATTCACATTGAGCGATGAAATTGGTGGTTTCAGCATCATTTACAATAGATGAATGCATCATTTCGAAACAAAAAAAATCATACATCATTTTGATCAATATTATAAAAGTAATTACTTAATATCTTTTTATGTTAATAAAGTACACATTTTCGTAAATGAAATACTTCATTTGTTTCCCTTTTTAATCTCATGAATTATCACTTTATTTCAGCAAATACATACATCATTTGAATTAGTTAAAATGCATTATTTCATATCATAATACATTGTTTAAGATAAAAGAATAAATTACATCATTTACAAGAAATGAATACATCATTTCATATATTAATACATTATTTAGAACAAAATAATGAATTTAATTATTTACAGTTAAAGAATACACCATTTCAATGAATTAACTACATCATTTATAATAAAAGAATTAATTACATAATTTATATTAAACGATACATTATTTTAGACGTCATTACATTATTTAGAACAAAAGAATGAAGTACATCATTTACTGTATTGAAATACATTTTTTATCAAACAAAAATACATCATTTACAAAAAAGAACCACACTCCCAAATTGATCTAGCATTTTAGCTGTAAAGTGGCAATCCTGTAGGTGAACTTTCTCTTCTTTTAACAGTCTTGCAATGGAGAGCATTGATGAGTTCTAGCTGCTTGCACGACAGCTCCGCCAAGTTGCCCTTCCTCTCGCCACGGAGGCAGGCATCGAGCTGCTCGTCTGCCTCTACCCCGCACACATAGTAGAGTAGCATGTGAAAGATATTGACTAAGATTTTGTACTAATTAGATTAATATACATTTATAGATAATATACTAATAAAATTAGTATATAATATTATAATTGGATTGTTAATTAATGGAATTGATATGAAAACAAATAAGACCGAAATCTTATTAGATAAGATTTGAGATTCTTCTCTATATAATTAAGAGAATTACTTATTATTGGAGAATAAGAAAACACACGTTATTTTCAAGAGAAGGAAGAAATAATTTGTTTCCAACACAGTTCAAATCAAATACACAAAACCTAAGGTTTTGAGTTCTACGTCTCCATAATTCTCTCTGGGAATTCCTAGCGTTCCTGGTTTGAATATACACCGCTCTCTGGGAATTCCTAGCGTTCCTGGTTTGAATATACACCGTGAATTGGCTGCACCTGATTGATTCGACTCGTGGATACCTTTAGTGGTGGTTTCGCGCAGCACGGCGAGTCAAATTTGCTTGTATTCTACGGAAGAAACTGTAAGTTTTTCCCATTTATTTCACATTGAATCTCTACGCAAGATATTAACTATAAATCTAAATCTGTTCGTTGATAAACTATTCTGTTGCGTTCATTAGATGAAATCAACGAAACCGGTATCAGAGCCCGGGGCTCGATTTATAATTAATATGCATAATTGATTAACTTTATGGGTTAATTAAATAAGTCCGAGATTATAGATTGTTTTAGAAACAAAACGGTAATCCGGCTGGGCGATAATTCAACTCCACGTCCATGCGAATATTTGATATTCAATATGCACAAAATATGAATTTTGTTCTAAGTGAATAATTTGATTATACACGTCAATGTCTTCATTCGAAGTTGATTTGGTACCAAATGGAATAAATTTATTTCAAGTGAAAATCGGCAAAAGAACAAATTTATTTGTTGGTAGTTGGCAAAAATTTCCGTTGGGCACGCCTAAACGGTTTAGGCTAGGGGTGGCAATTTTCGATACGACACGATAACCCGACACGAACCCGCACGATAATAATGGGTTAGTGTTGAGCCTTAATAGATTCGTGTCATTATCGTGTCGACCCAATAAGGACACGAAATTTTCGTGTCGTGTTCATGTTGTGTTCGTGTCGTGTTCGTGTTATCCGATAACATATCGTGTTTCGTATCGTGTTCGTATTATCCGATA
Source organism: Plectranthus barbatus (assembly GCA_026898455.1). Taxonomy (NCBI): domain Eukaryota; kingdom Viridiplantae; phylum Streptophyta; class Magnoliopsida; order Lamiales; family Lamiaceae; genus Plectranthus; species Plectranthus barbatus. Next base: position 356,870 of record JAPKLW010000378.1, on the reverse strand, counting down.
GCATATCGTGTTTCGTGTCGTATTCGTGTCGTGTTCGTGTTACCCACAAAGAAATTAATAAATAATATATTTAATTATTTTATTATTATTATTACTACTATTTTTTCATTTATCAACCTAATTTAACAATTTTCACAGATCAATATCGTGTACGTGTCGTGTTCGTGTCAATATCGTGTTATCAGATTGGGTTCTTAATAGGTCAATATCATGTTCGTGTCGTGTCCGTGTCGTGTTCGTGTTTGAGGCTTAATGGGTCGTGTCGTGTTCGTGTCGAGCATATCCTTAACAGATCGTGTTCGTGTCAGACTTTAATGGGTCGTGTCACTATCGTGTCGACATGATAACGACCCAACACGCACGAATTGCCACCCCTAGTTTAGGCGGATATATCCATACCCAAATTGAGTTGATCCATTTACTCAGCCCAAATTAATTTACCCGCTACCCATTTCTCTGGCCTGTTTCGTTGGCCCAATTCATCCCCCCTCAAAACCCTAATCTCATCAGCCCAATTCTCCCCCCCGCAAAGTCCTAATCTGACCAATCTCACGACGACGCTCTTCGCCCCTAAACCGTAATCTCACCCCGTCCAGTCAATTCCTCCACCGGCAATGAATCCGTTCTTGTTTCTTACACTTGGCCATCCGGTGATCTCGCGTGCTCCGTCTCTCATCACAGTTCGATTTGTTTGAGAAAGGGTGCGTTACTCTCAGGCTGCTCCGCCAAGAGTCGATCGTTCCTTCATTCTATATCTTCTTCAAATTCAGGTTCCCCACCAACTCTCTCTCTCAATATGTGTATATCAATCTCTATCTAGATTTAAATCTCTTATCTGAACAATTATTACCACTTGTTGGCTGCTGCTCTTTTATTCCTTTGTTTTTACTAGGTCTTGTCGCTAATCATCAATTTACTACGTAAAAGCAGATGTTAAGTGTTTGCGTAGTTTTTTTAGTTACGCTGTGTGAGAGTTATTGATTTTTTGTTTTTACTTTTATAGTTTGGATTAGTTTGCTGCTTACATAATTCGATCATGTAATTGATTATATATATGGATTAAATTTGGGGGATATTTATAATTGATTTGTGTTTGGGGTTTTTTGTGCCCTTTAGCTTATCTTCCACGTTTCTGGAATACACACCCAAGTGCAGATGGAATCATTACGACTTTGGGCGTCCTTTAGGTCTTATGGTTGTGAAATATGGTCAAGAAGATCATGGCTTTTTTTTTATGTTGAGCTATGTGAAATATGTTTTTAATTCTTTTTCCTTTATGATTCACTTTTCATGGATTATTACACGTTTTTTTCATGGGTTTGCGTTTTACTTCTTTTCATAGGTTTTGTAGGGAAATATATTTCTTGTATTTCACTCAACTAATAAAAGATTTATATAGTGGTTTATATAGACAAGAAGTAAATCTATTCTAAATCTAATCTAGTAGATACAAAAGATATACATAAAATACTAATCTATCAAATATATCTTAATACCCTCCGCAAGCGAAGACGGAGGTGAAAGTCGAAGCTTGGTGCAGAAATGCTCAAATAAACTTCTAGATAAACTTTTTGTGAAAATATCAGCAATCTGGTCTTCAGACGGAACGAACTTCGTGTGAAGCTTGTTGGAAGTAACTAACTCACGGACAAAGTAATAATCAATGTCGATGTGTTTCGCCCTTTTGTGAGAAATAGGATTCTGAGTAAGAAATAAGGCAGAAGCATTGTCCGAGTAGAGAATCGGCGTCGATCGGAGATCGACCTGTAGCTCTCTTAATAGGTTGGTAGTACATTGCATTTCAGAAGCGGTGTTTGCCATTGCTCTATATTCCAATTCACAACTCGACCTAGACACCGTCAGTTGCTTTTTTGCACTCCAAGAAACCAAATTCGGACCCAGAAAAATGGAATAACCATACGTTGAGCGACGCATCTCCGGACACCGAACCCAATCAGCGTCCGAGTAGCCGCGTGATAAGTTAGTATTTTTACCAACTTATCTATTGGTTCTTTGACTATTTTGGTGATGTTTGAGTTGTTTTACGTGTTTTATTGTGCATGAATTGGCTTTTGTGCTTGTAATGTCATGGTTGATGAATTATGCAGGTTTTTGAGTCGGAAACAGTGAAGAAATCAGAGAGGCTCAGATTCCAGACCTGCGTCGATTGACACAGACCCGCGTCGATCGACGCAGTGGCTTGAAGGAGCGATCGACGCCGAGGACAGACGTAGAACTGCAGAAGCCAAGTCCACGTCGATCGATGCACAACTTGCATCGATCGATGCAGCTTCTTCAAGTACGTCGATTGACGTGCATTTTGCCGTCGATCGACGTGGATCCGGGGATCAAGATTTGTTCCAGATTTGAAGATTTAGATATATCTAATCCTAGATACTACATGATACATCTATCACAACTATATAAAGCCTTGTCAAATTTGATTTTTAGTGTGGAGAACTTAGGAGAATTTTAGAGTTGAGGATTTTAGAAGATTTCCAAGAGTTTTATGTTTTATGATTGAAGACAGGTTTTTGTGGGAAAACATCTACACCCAATTTTTTATGCAATTCATGTTTTTCTTTATCTCTGATGATCCTATTCATGAATATGTGTAACTAATTTCCTTCTCAGATTCTAGGGTTTCGAACTATCAATGTATGCATGTTAGATTAATTGAATTAATTTTCCTTTCCCATCGTAGTTTGTGAATTCTGTGCTTATTCATAATCTTGAGTTGCTGGCCACATCTTAGGATTAATTAGTTGAGAATTAGAGACGTAATTGTAATAGTTTTCAATGGAAAGAGTTTTCACAATATAATTTAATTTCATGTCTGAACAGAAGGGAATAGATTATAGGAATAGATCCGTAGATTTTTGGAGTTAATTAATTGATCTTGAGACCGAACGGAAATAGGTAAATGATTAATCAACTTTATGAATTGTCCAACAAAGAAGTTCATAATACTTTTCTGATGTTTCACTACGAAGAAGAATTAAATTGGGAATTAATCAATTGATTCATACATGTAATACTTGATAGGTAGATATCCCTGGAATCTGTTCTCACATCTGCTTCCACCAAGTTATTTTTATTTTCCTGTTTAAGTTTTAAATTGCCAAATTAGTTTGAAAACCAAAACCAAAATTTGAATTTCCCCTAACCAGTATTTTGAGAACTTATGTATTAGTAATTAAGGTTTTTCGTTACTTCTTTCCACTGGGATTCAATAATTTTATTTGCCGCTGTATTATTAGCTCTGCTAAATCACTAGTAAAATAATTATGCGATCACATTTTTGCGCCGTTGCCGGAGAAAGAATAGAAATAATTTTACTATTAATTATGTGATCGAAATACTGATTTAGGTTGTAATTTTCGTACTTTTATTTAATTTTTTGTAAGTTTTGTTTTTCGCGTTGATCGATGCCAATTCTCCGTCGATCGATGCCCTACTGTTTTTCAGATTTCAGTTTTTCAATTTTAGTTTGTTTCGGTTTATTTTCAGTTTTACTTCACTACCCCCTTTGCTGTATAGGTAGTGCATGAGTACAAGAGCTAAAGGAAGGACCTGTTAGAATACGACCCAGAAATCAAAGCCACATGCCGAAAGATCCGAAGAAATAAGCGGGGGCAAGAAAGCTCGACTAATCAAATAATGGCAGAAAACGTACCACCGCCGGACCATGCGCCGCAACCGGTCGTCCAACCCGAGCCGATCGACCAGCCACCTCCACAGATGCTGACCCTGGAGGAGCAAACAACACTATTTCAGGAAGTCCAAGCCATGAGGGAACAACTTCAGCAGCTGACTCTCGAGAGGAATCTCGAGAGGAACAATCGAAACAACCGGTGCATTCGCCCCAATCCACTCTTTGAAGATATTCCAAGGGAAGAAGATGAAGAAGATCAGGATCCGCCCGAGGAATCAGATGAGGATGAGGAATAAGAAGCTATGCAAACACGGTATCGACCTCAGTTCAAGTAGAAAGACTTCAGGATTGACATCAACGCCAACAACTTCGAGCTGAAGACCGGATTGGTACAAATGGTGCAACAAAATCAATTCTGCGGAAGGGCGACTGAGGATCCATATGCACATCTCGACAAATTTCTGATGCTCTGCAATACTATCAAAATCGGAGGGGTCAGCAAAAGTGTCATCCGAATGCGTCTATTCGCATTCTCTCTGCGGGATAAGGCACAGTCTTGGTTTACTGCACTGGACAAAGAAAGTATCAGTACATGGACGGAACTACAGAATGAATTTCTAGAAAACTTCTTTCGTCCGAACGTCATCAGACAGAGAAGGAAGGAGATCATCCGGTTTGCTCAAAGACCAGATGAAAGCTTCTATGAAGAGTGGGAGCGTTACAAGGAGTTACTGAGATCTTGCCCAGGATATGGCCTACCTCCGGGCGAGCAAGCAGAAGCATTCTACGAAGGGCTCAATGAGAGGACCGTTGAGTTGGTGGATACCACACTGGGTGACACCATCATGACGAAAAGCGGGAAGAAAGCCATGGAATTTTTCCAAAAGATGGCCAACAACAATCAACGTTGATCCTCGAGTCGAAGTCACCCTGTGAAGGCTGTTGAGAAAATAGTGGAGAAAAAGGCCGCTAAAGAACCTGATTGGGCAGCCGAGGTGAAGAAACTGCGAGAGGACTTCGCTACACTGAAATTAGAAAAGTCAGTTGCTGTAATAGAGCCTTTGCAAGCTGCACTGGAAGGAGACTGTGCCGATGTGATTTTTGTCCAAAGGGGCGGTTACCAAAACAACTACCGTGGAGGATACCAGCAGCATAATCAACCCTACAACTACAATCATGCTTGGAACCATCCGAGATTTTCCTATGCGAACCCACAAGCAGCATAGCAGCCACCACCTGGATTTGCGGTGCAAGATGGAGTAGTGGTGGAGAAGAAGAAGCCAAATCTCGAGGAGATTTTGGCTAAGTTCATGCAAGGGTCCACTGACAAAGTGAGCAAATTGGAGCAAGAAATCTCAGGCATGAATACTAAAGTGGATCAGGTGCAGAAGCATGTGCAGATTATAGAAACCCAGGTCAGCCAGATTGCCGATGCCCTCGGAGCCCAGCACAAGCCAGGGCAACTTCCTTGCACTATACGTTGATGACATACTCCTATTTGGAAACAACGAGGGTGTGATGTCCGAAATCAAAGTTTGGTTATCCGAACAGTTCCTAATGAAGGATCTGGGAGAAGATGGCTACATTCTTGGGATTAAGGTCTTACGAGATCGCAAGAGAAGAATGTTGAGCTTATCCCAGGCATCCTATGTGGATACTGTGATTGCCCGGTTCAGCATGCAACTCGCCAAGAATGGCTTGCTACCTTTCAGACATGGCGTTCGTCTTTCTAGTGGGCAGTGTCCTCAAACACAGAGGGAGAAAGACGAGATGAGTTTTGTACCATATGCTTCGGCTGTGGGTAGTCTCATGTATGCGATGCTGTGTACTAGGCCAGATATCTGTTATGCCGTTGGCATGGTAGCAAGATATCAGTCTAACCCTGGACAGGCGCACTGGACTGCTGTAAAGAATATCCTCAAGTATTTGAAGAGAACTAGGAATTTCTGCCTAGTTTATCAAAGTGAGGATTTGTGCCCTGTGGGTTATACAGACTCGGATTTCCAAGGGGACCAGGATGAGAAGAAATCTACCTCAGGATATGTGTTTACCCTGGGAGGGGGAGCTGTATCTTGGAGGAGCTCAAAGCAGAAATGCATTGCTGACTCCACCATGGAGGCGGAATATGTCGCCGCCTCCGACACTTCGAAAGAGGGGGTGTGGCTCCGGAACTACCTTTTAGAGTTGGGCGTGATCCCGAGTTTGCCGAGGAGCATCACAATTTATTGTGATAACTCTGGTGCAGTGGCAAACTCAAAGGAACCGTGGTCTCACAGGGCAAGCAAACACATAGAGAGAAAGTACCATATCATACAAGAAATCGTATCGAGGGGCGATGTGCTGATTAAGAAGATTGACACTGCTGACAATCTTGCTGATCCGTTTACAAAGAGCTTGCCGCAAAAAGTTTACGAAAGACATATTCGTGAGCTGGGTCTGAGGTGGATGCCGATCACTGATAGTGGTTAAAGTGACAGCAGACTAGATAGACAGACTGTATACTCTGTAATAGCTTAGTTATGCTTTGAGTAAAAGTGGGAGATTGATGGGTTTTGTATACTGAAAGCATTTATTACAATGAGTATACAACGGTTTATTTCTCCTATCTGTTAACAATCTTACATGTATGAACAATGGTATCCTCTTGTCTTACCGATAGGGACGATCATACGGCATGTTGTAGATCGCAGAAGAAAATATGATCACTTGACCTAGTGAGACATAAACCTGATCACAGCCGAGACAACGTATGAGAATATGTCTGTCCGGATGGCTGCCTCATTGTCGGAATAAGTAGTCTGTCTTGGTTACTTGACATGCTGGTACGCAGAGGTGGCGTATTGATGGACCGCAATGGGATGTATTCGTCTGTCTGACATCAGCGAATACAAGATCTCGTTATATTGATTGAGTCCAAACCCTAACGAAGGTTCAGGGGTTTGCACGGTTGACTGTTGCTTTGACTTACCATGGTGGAGAGCCTAAGTAACGTGCTCGTATATCCGCATCTTGGGTAACAGCAGTTCGTGTAGTACCGCCTGAGACTGGACTTAGGTAACCATATCCGAGTAATAGGATGGGAACATCCCCTGAGGAGCTTAATAACATTCATCGTGCCAAAGTCCTGCAGGCTGATTAAGTTCAGGCACGAGTGATAAGGTTTGAGTGGTACTACTCAGGAATTATAAGATATTAATTAATTGTAGTTAGAGATTGTCAGAGGCTCCGATTAATTAATGGATGTCCGGTAACCTTAAATATGGGGATTCTCAATTAATGCAACTCGTTCTCATAACGTGGTAATAAAAGGGTAGGTCAGTATTAAATCTGTGGTGAAAAAGAATTAATATTAATCAATTAATTATGTCCTGGGTTGTGGACATGGAAATTAATTAATTTATAGGCCCACTTTATTATTTGCATTAGGTCCCAGGTCTGGCCCAATAAGTGTGCTGAATTGAGCCCAGGAGCCCACTAGGGTTTTATAACCCTAGGTCTATAAATAGACCTCTCACTCTCTAAAACCCTAGCCACTTCATAAGATTCAAATCAATTGAAACCCTAAGGAGAGAGAGAGAGGGGCGCCGATCCTGAAGAGAGAGGGAGGAGAATTTCGATTCTGGTCCTGCTCAAGTCACAGATCTACGGAGTCCTCACCAGTAGTAGATCTGACCAGCACCGGGACACAGCCCTGAAGATCTGATCTGGAGAACAGAAATCCTATTTCTTTCTTTTCTTTATTTTCAATTTTATTTAAGAAATTAGGGTTCTAATTTCTGATTCCGCAGATAAAATCGAATTGCGTGGTTGAATTGGAATTTGGAATTCAAACGCAAAAGATCGGATCAGACTCGACGGAATAACGGTAATTCCTCAATCCACAATTCTTCGTATTAAATTCATAGGAGCATGCTAGGGTTTTGGGAATTTTAATTATGAGCAATATCCATAGATCGATCCGGTTCAGTTTGGTTTTGGTGATTTGGTTCACGGAAAAACCCTACAATTGGTATCAGAGCCAGGTTTCTGATTTATGGCTCTGTTGTTCATAATTAAATTCAATATGCATGTATGAATTTATTGTTTTGTGGATGTATGGTTTTTGTTCCTCGTGGCAACCCGTTGATTCAGCCCGCGGTGGTTTATCTGTTGGTCCCGATTTATCAGGGTATAACTTGGCAGCGGAAAATGTGTTAGTTCGTTTCTTGCACTCTGCTGGTTACTCAGCTGACTGGGACCTTGTCAGCTGGTAAGTCAACTGGCACTATGAGTACTCAGCTGACTGGCGACTGGCTGATCAGCTGGTAGCTCAAGACTTAGAATATTTTAAGCCTAGTTTGCACAGTTATCAGTTTTCAGATATACACCAGCACTTGAGTGCTGGGTTTCAAATACAAATTTAAATACTGAAAGCAGATAAAGGCAAAGGATTTTTATAGTGGTTCGATCAACTGATCTACGTCCACTCTCCAGTCGACTCACTGGAAATTCACTAAAAAGCAATCAGGTACAAAGAGTCCTACGATCTATCTCCAGCTGGTAGATGCCCCGTCTACCAGTCCACTGGATCAACCGCTCCCGGTCCTTGTCCTTCTTCAGCTCTCGTCAGATGGATGGAGTGCGAGCACGTCACTTTGATCTCCTCCTCTGACTGGTTGGGTGTTGAGTTCTCCCAAGAACGTAAATCCTCTACGGCAAACTGCCCGTAATAACTCAAGAGCTGGCTGGCTCTAGAGCTGCTATGTTCTTCCTCAGAAAGAGAAAGAACACCAAGCGAGGTCTGTAACTTACAAGCTGGAAGCTTGAAGTCTCGTGTTTGAATAAATCAACACACGGATAGCCTTTAGAGAGGCCTCGAAAGTTGTATGCTTTTACTTGCTTGAGCGTAATAAATTTCAGTCTTTCGGTAGGTGAAGAGTGTTGAATGTTGATGGATCCCAGGTATTTATAGATGAGGGATCCCATTCAAATCTACTAGCCGTTTGGACACATCCGGAATGGGTCTCTGTCCTCGGATGTACTTCAGACGGCGGCAGGTAGGAATTTCAGGAAAACGCCATACCTGTGTCTGCATTTTCTGACACAGACCTCTAAGTGTCAGAACGGCATTATTTCGTCAGTACGAGGAATCGCAACTGGTGTCTTGAACTGATAGAGTTTAAGGATATCCTTCCTTAAAGTCTTACTTTGTCAGTATATTCCTCAGACGAATCTTCTTTTTGTCTCTAAGACTCTGGGAGAACGAATCTTCAATTCTGCTGGTAACCTCCGACTGGTAGAACATACTGGTGATCTTGTGCTGGCAGTCTCTGCTGGTGACTTTCCTTAGCACAATCAAGGTCTACCAATTTGTCTGGATGTTAACCCTTTCTTGGAATCTCCCATGACTGGTGGCTTCACCGCTGGTGAATAGTGTCAGCCAGAACACGTATTCTGCTGGTAGGATTTGTCAGCCTCCTGCTGGTGAAATCCTTCCAACTGGTGAACAGTAGCCAGTCATTAGCTCTTGACTCCATGTTGATGAACAGTGTCAGCATGGGTCTGTCAGTCGTCTGCTGGTGAAATCCTTCACCAGGTAAGAGATTCTCATGCTGATGAACAGTGTCAGCATGAGTCTTGATCAGCTACGACTTACAACTCAAAAGACCTAAACAGGACTTTACATTTGAGACTAGAGCTATTCTAGAGACAAACTGACGCTGGTTGGACTTAGGATTTGATCCACCAAAACACTTAAACACCAAATCAAAGATCTAAGCTATCAACTGGGGAAGGGAAACTTTGATAATTTTCCCAACAATTTCCCCCTTTTTGGTGCGATCAAAGCCTAACCAGCGAGCACTCAGCTGATGAGGAAAGTTACAGAATATTTCTGGGTTTTACAAGTAAACCTATCAGATCTAAAACCCATGAAACCACTTCCTCACATCAGCTCTAACCTAAGGATCTTCCCCCTCAAACTGGGAGAGATATTGCTCGATTAAATTATGAAGTAAGAATCTGAGCCAGGTTAGAATTAAAAGATACCAAATGGAGTGCTGGTGCTGATTACACAAAATGTGTAAGTTCAGCTGGTAAGTAAAAATCAGTAGACATTGGTTGGACAATGAGAAATTGTCATCAACCCGTCAGTAATCAATCCATTAATGATGTGAAATTACAAATACAGGAAGGACAACTGACTAGTTTAGACTGATACAAAATTACTTACACAAAAAAAAAAAATTGAAGAGCACAGGACCTATGGCTGAGAAGAAGATCCAGGAGATTGATTTCGATTAGCTAGGTTCCTCAAGATCTCAGTAAGAGCCGCCATGTCTTGTCTGCTCTTCTCCCTTTCCTCAGCAGCTATCCTCCTCTCCTCTTCAGCAAGACGGAACCTCTCAGCCTCGGCACGTGCTCGCGCATCTTCCCCCTCTTGGATCCGCACCAAAAAGGAGTTCACCCCAGAGGTGAAGGCCTCCATTTGTTGCGCCATCTCTGCTCGGTAGGAGGAAAAGCGCTGGTCCATCCTGGCATCAATGAGAGCAACCAGTTGCGCAGGCGGATGGACCTCGGAGAGAGGCTGTGCTGAGACTGCAAGGGAAGAGGAAGGCACATCAGTTGCGGAAGGAGCCGCTGCTGGTTCAGATGCAGCTGATATCTCCATCGGGGCTGGCTCCTCCGCTGGCACTGCAGCAGCTGCTGGTGCCTCTACTTGTACTTCCTCAGCTGGCTCCTCAGCTGATTCCACCACTGGCACTGTGGCTGGAGCTGGCTGGACTTGTTCAGTGAATTCCACCACTTGCCAGTCCATAGAATCAGGGACGAGATCGCCCGAGACAATAGGAACATGAGGGACGGCAAGGGTCAGCCACAAGCCACGAGAAGGATCCTCCTCCACAATATGGTCTACCAGCAAGGCGCAGGCAGCCATGTCGAACAGGATAGCATGATAGGGAGGGATCCTTGGGAGGGTAACCAGCACTCTGAGGCGTCGGAGCGCGTACGTCAGCTGGTACCCCCGACTGCTGACTCGGAACTGGAGGAAAGGTAACTTGACCTTTTGCCGTGGCGGGAGGCCGGAGCTTCCAGTCAGCTGCCTATACTCTGCAATCTTCAGCAAGCGGCGCTGGATCCTCCTTGTAGACAGTTGCTGGTGGTATTCAGGATCGGTGCCCATGAAAGCATTGGCCCACTCCTCCTCCGCTCTCCAGTAGCCAAGACCCAGCCTGGCATAGAGAACCGCCCGCTTCTCCACAGTCAGCAGGCGCTGGCATCTGTCAAAAATTCGCCATCTCCGGAACTCCAGACATAGTTCCGGATCCACCCTCCAGAGCCTTCGGTAGCTGGATATTATCTCGTCATTGACGGCATTTTCCACCTCCACCGTGATGTTCTCAGCATACTCATAGAGAGTGGAGTTGTAATATTCCACTGGCTGCAGAGGCAGGCACCAGTCAGTGATTCTGGAGGCATATACCGACTGGTGGGGGAGTCCGCTGAAAGGTATAATGTTGAATGCAGATGGCTCTGGCACTCTTGTATTATGAAATGCCATCGCCCCGCGCTGCTCCCACCGGTGCACTCCTGTCACTCGTGCCTGGAAAGTATCCTCATCAACCAGTTGATGCTCTTGGATGCAGAGCATATAAGGGCGCCTTTCAGTTCGAGCACGCCTAACTGGTGATGTTGAGGATGCTGCTGGTCGCCCAGAAGTTGATGTCGAGGCATCTGTGGATCGGGGGCGACTGGCAGAAACTTGAGCCTTATCTTCAAAGTCTGGGAACAGATCCCTTGGCTCCATCCTCTGCACCATTGAGTGATGAACCACCTCCGTAGCTGGCTCCTGCTCTGGCTTCTCAGCCCTTGGTTCCTCTTCATCCTCGGATTCAGAACTGACATCCGAGAAGCTCGCCAGTTGTACCGGGGTGGTCGCCCGCTCTTCTTCTCCTCCACTGGCACCCCCTTGCGCGGCCAGTGGGACGTCGTCACCTCCACCACCCCCTTGCACGGGTGGAGGGACATCAGCGGTTTCCTCCTCCGGCTGGTACTCATCCACAAGGGATAGTACATCCTTGTCAGCGCCCATCACCAGCAGGCGTTCAAAAGTTTCTTCAGATAAGATTTCGCCTGGTGCTGGTGCTGGTGGCGTTGCACTTGTGGATTCGAACGCTTTTCCTTTGCCCCTGGTCGCCAGCCTCAGTTGAGCCTCTATTTCCTCCTGGCGCCTGGCCTCAGTCTCAGCTTTGATCTGAGCAAAGCGCTCATCCCTGGCCGCCAGCTCCGCCTCTCTCTTCTGCTTCGCCAGCAGAGCCCGGAGCCTTGACTTGGCCTGCTTCTTCCTCACCAAGGAAGCACTCCTTGCCATCTTGGCGTGCTTCTCAGCCTTCTGCGCCTTGGTCATGACTCGCTTGCGCTTGCGAGTCATCTTCTCCAGCGTCTCCTCCTCAGTCAGGCCCAGAACGGACTTCTTGACTGGGATGGAGATCTTCCCAGACTCGGGGTGATATGCCACAGCTGATGGTGGCTGCTGGTGCTGGGAAGTCTTGGACTTCTTGTGGGTAGGCTTCTTGGTGACTGGTACAAGTTGTACATCTCGTGGGTGAATACCAGTCGCCTCAGCCACCGCGCCTTCCATGGTCTCGAAGAGAGACTCCGTCTCCATCTTCCTCTTCAGCGCTGCCCTTGCCTCAGCTGTCAGCGGGAGAGCCACAGCTGGCACTTGCTCTCCCAGGTCTTCCGAGTCCTCCTCAGAAACAACCTCAGCTGGGTCGACTGCTGTCTTTCCCTTCAGCCTCCGCGGCTTATGGTAGTCAGGGCGGGGCAGCTTTGCCTGCTCCTTGGTGGGCGGAATGAAATCCGAACTCACCAGTTGCTCCCCCTGGTCCACTCCATCTCCAATCTCCATCTCCAAAATATGGCTGATCCGCAACCCAAAGGATACGGAGTGAGTGAACGTCCCATCAATTGGAATGTTGATGTTGCGATCAACATTCTCCAGCAGTCTCCCGAAAAAGAACTCGGCCCAGTTCCCTTCCACGCCATCCACCAGCGCGCACATCACGGAGAATTTGCGCAGGCTCAACTCAGCATATGAGCCAACTTCGCACTGCAGCATCCTGACGACGATGTCGCACACCATCTGCCACCAGTCGTCCATCTCCGACTTCCGCATTCCAGTGCGAAAACTCGTCACCCCCTCCCTCTTCCACTGAGTCCACCGCCTCCTGAACTCCTCTACATCATTGTGGAAGTAGGTGGCTATCTCCATTCCCTCGTTCCTCAATCCGAACAAGTCGGCGAGGTATTCGGCGCTGACAGTGATCCTATGGCCGAAGACGGAAGTGGTGAAAGACTTCCTCCCGTCAGCAATCACGGCCCGTGCATAGAACTCCGCCACCATATGCGGATGGAAGGTCTCGGGCCTTGCCGTCAGATATTGTCGAAGGCCTTCCCGGTCAATCATCTCGATCAACTCCGCTCCAAAATTCTTGCGCGCCAGCTTCTCGTTCAGAATTTTTTCTTTCTGAACTTGCGCCGCCCTGATTTGCACGTTTGAGAGTTGAGCCCTGGTCGCTGGTTTGTTCAACTGAACCAGGCGGGCGAATGGAAGAGTGTAGTCTACATCGTCCATCTGTGTGATGCCAGTGTAAGTCGGCATGTGGGCTTCTGCGACAGGTAAGTCTGGTGAACCAGACGAAGAAGATGTAGATGGTGGGTTGTCATCTGGTTGTCGGGAAGATGAAGCCATAATTTCAGAAGAAATCTTAAGGAAAGCTTGAGAGAGTAGGGTTTCTGAAATTGAATGATCGTAAAAGGTTTTTCCGTCGAAAAGGCATCGGGTATTTATACCCAAGTCCATGCAGGATCAGACGATCAAGATCAACGCTCAGCAAGCGGGGATCGACGGTCATCAGCAGGCCCGGTTTCCTGTGCGACGTGCGCGGTCGTGCTGACGTGGGCTACGTCGTGTAGCTGACGTGGCGCTCAGCGATTGGTGGCAACCAAACGTCGGACTGCGCAGACGCTGTGCGCATTAAATGTGGCATTAAATGCCGCATTAAATTCTGAGAGCTGTACACGCTACTGGATTTGAACAATCCCGCCTTTTCTGAGACAGCTGGCAAGACTGGTCATCAGTAGCACATACCAGTTGCATACTTCCCCCTAACTGGTTGGCCTCTTCATCAGTTAGCAACTGATACCACTTGCTGATAGTACTTGCTGCTGGCAGACTTCCATCAGTTATCAGCTGGCAACTGGAAAGATGGAAAATTGAGCGCTTGGACTCAATTTTATTCCGCATAATCTTCTCTTCTCTAGGAATTGGGAGCTGGGACCCAATTTCGCTTCAACTGATGGCCTATGCTGGCAAGATTCCGCAGTAGACACCAGTTGTTAGATAGAGATACCACTTAAATGAAAACAACTAAGAGCTTGGACTTAGTCGTAATCAGCGTCCTCCAGAAGATCAAGAACAGAATGAGAGCTGGGACTCATTCTTCCTCATCATTTGGGCTCACATCAATCTCCATAAGACCGAGTTTGATGCACAACTCCTTGAATCTTGCTTCTGGCAGTGGCTTGGTGAAGATGTCAGCCAGTTGATCTTCAGTTCTGATATAGTCCACGCTGACATCCTTCTTCTCGACATGATCACGAATGAAGTGATGTCGAATATCTATGTGCTTGGTTCTGGAGTGATGAACCGGATTCTTCGTGATGCACATAGCACTGTTGTTGTCGCAATAGATTGGAACACATCCAGTGTCCACTTCATAATCCTCCAGTTGTTGCTTGATCCAAATTATTTGAGCACAGCAACTGGCAGCGGCAACATATTCAGCCTCAGTGGTAGATGTAGCAACTGAGTGCTGCTTCTTGCTGAACCAACTGATTAGCTTGTGTCCTAGAAACTGACACGTACCACTGGTACTCTTTCGGTCAATACGGCATCCAGCGAAGTCTGAATCTGAATATCCAATGAGTGTAAGCTCATCATTC